>PVKA01009870.1:0-66621 GCA_004027165.1 Ctenomys sociabilis
ATTAAATTCTTGATCTAAGATTAGAGAAATTATTTACAATCATTTCCTTGGTGGTCTAATAATCACCTGGGTGGTCTAAGGACACCAAGGTGAGTTTAAGAGACGAAAAGTAAATGAATGAAATGCAAAGACATACCAGGAAAGTCCCATGAACCTTGCCACAGGATTACCTCAATAGTTTCTCAAAAGGACATACACGGCAGGGAAGCCCAGCATAGACAGTGACACAATACTGAAATGAAACCATCTGATCACATTGCATCGACAAAAGGCTTCATATTGAGAACTTAGGAGGGGGGAAACAAAGGACCCACACATACCTGTAGCCCTCATTTCCTCTAATCTGGGGACCTCAGTGAGATTTCCAGGATTTGCTTCACCTCCCACCACACCTCAACCTTCTCTTGAGGGGAATGATGTTGTCCTCCTGCAGTTTTGCTCAATTTGGTCCAGCTTATTGTATCTCCGGCACAAGGGAACATTATTCCAGTATTGGCCTAGTAGACTTTTATGCTTAAGCATCATTCTGTCTGTCTGGTCAAGCGAAATTTACAAACCTGCAGATGTCACCAGCTTTCCCTGGCTTTCCAAGGCGGATCACATTCTTTTTTCAGAGCTTCTTGGATAGGTTTGGGAATAGGAATCTATAATATCTTAGCAACTTTCTATATGGAAATCCTCTTCCATGCTGCCACACACTTTTCACTCAAAAGTTTTGGGATTTTGCTATGATCCGAAATGGGATTGATGATATCGTCTTTCTCTGCTTTAGATGCACACCCATAATCACAGGTGGCCTTCAAAGCACAGTCTCGGCCTCTCTCCCTTGTTCTTTTTGGAATGAACAGTGCATTAATGCACTGTTAATCTGTCACGAACTGGGGCTCAATGGCATAACATCACTAGCAGCTCTAACTCAACATGTACCTCTTCTTCTAAGTTCCTAGACATTTACTTTTTCTAAACAGTAGGAAAATTAATTGGGAAATAGGAAGAATCCCTGAGAGACAGGAAGATCTCAAATGGGTTGCCATCAAACCCACTTCTCTGAGAAAGTTTTAGAGAGCACCATCGGGAGGTGAATATATGTGAATCAAAAGGATAATCAACAATAGCTAAGGATATAGCTCAGTGGCATAAACCCAAGGACCTGAGTCCAATCCCCGGTACTGGAAAAAAAAAAAAAAAAAAAAAAAGGATAATCAACCAATAGCATTGTAAGTATAGTCACTTGGCTAATACTGAGCCAAAGGTAGTAAGGGCATATAGATAACATCATTAACCTTGGTCCACAATCTATTGTCTTAATCTTGCCTTTAGTCTTAATTTTAGTCTTAGTCTCAGTCTTAGTGGGTAGGTAAGGATGGCTCACCCCTAATGAGATCATGGTTTTTTATGTGGGAAATCTCTAAAGGGTGGTACCAATAATCTCAAACTTTCCTTTATCCCTTCAGGAAGTATGTAAATCCAGCTGTGATGACTCTGCCTCCAGCCACAATTTTGTTGTTTTCCCATCTCTTGTACTGACTTCCTTGAGGGCCTTCTGGCTGCCTATAACATCTCTACCCGTTACAGTCATTGTTTACAGGGAAAAAGATTTAATACAGAATGCATCATGTATAGGAATTATTTTATAATATTTACCCAAAGAGTAAAACTCAGAAGAGTACAGGAGATGTCCAGATACTAGAGGCCCACAGAATCCAGCTGAGGGCCTAGAATCCACAGCAATGTCCTCCACAAGTCCACCTGGAGGCCGGAGTCCATGACAGTGTCACATGCACCTATCTCTGTATCAAGGATGTGCACTGAAAATGCCCAAAGGTGAGGAGTGGGGAGAACAAGAACACCTGTGCCAGTAGGATGAAGGATCTGTGCCCGCAGCCTCAGGGAGCCACCCTGTACTTCCCAGCAAGGGACCACAGCCATCCTCAGCACCGGCGAGGTGTTGAGAGCTGCTGGATCTGGAAAGTGGTCAAATGTATAAGAGCAAGACTAGGCCTCATTGCCTAAAAAGCTTCCTGCCTGGTCAATGTCAGCCATCAGTCACTAGGAAACCTTGTGTCACATGATACTAACTTTGCAAAGGTATAAGTAAACACCCTTACTGTTGTTCTGATGGTCCTTCACTAATCAGGCATTGACCACCACCTGCCCTCAGCTATTATCTCTTGTTTTTATTTTCTAAATCCTCCCACCATTTTTCCTAAGGACCACTGAGAGACCAACAAATCCCTACACCTGGAACCTGAGCTGCTCCAATGATGAGAACAGCCGAGTTCATGTCAGGAAAACCAGCATGACAAGCTTCTCCAGCAGAATCAATAGCAGACCATTTCCCCTTCAGTTGTCTTTTTATGCTGTTGGCAACAGCCTTCCAATGGGCCTTCCACACACAGAACCACACTGATTCAGTTCAGCTGGGTCTTACAAGTTGGCCGTTAGTTAATCCACCATACTACCTAACTTAACTGACTATAATATCCCTCTTCTGAGGAAGTGACCCCAACTGCAGTTAGGGGACAGTGGGCACAGTTCCCATCTAGCTACTTCAAGCTGAGAAGAGTTGATGTAGGGGAGACCATGTCAGGCCTTCTCCAGAAGCTAATCTGGTGAGGCTTCGGATAGAACTGATGTTGCATTTTAGCAGTTATAAACTCCCTTCACAAGGTCAATCTAGTGGATCCTGGTAAGAAGAGTCTGGTTCATTTGCCATTGAGTCCATCTCTCTCTCTCTCTCTCTCTCTCTCTCTCTATCTATCTATCTATCTATCTATCTATCTATCTATCTATCTATCTATCTCTTGTTTTGTACAGGGTCTCACTACACAACTCAGACTTATAGTGATCCTCCTGTTTTCAACCTCCCCAGTGCTGGAATTACAGGGGTGCACCACCACGCCCTTACTCCACTGATTCTATTTGTGTGATCACTTGGAGTTAGCAGCCTCTAAGCAAGATAAACAATTTTTTCAAGAAATTAAAGCATGGATAAGCAAAGCATCAACAACACCAGCATAGAAAGGCAGGTCTGCAAAACAGCCACATCCAGACACTACTCCAGACGCTTCTGGTTATATAGACATAAGCAGCTGGCTCTTAGACCTCTCTACTGATGGAGGTATCTATAAGTCTGATATTTCTTGTCATAAATCCTTTTAGATTGATGTGTAAGATGATGGAGAGTTTTGTGGTTTTGAAGGACATTATTTTAGCAAAGGAATATGAAAACTCTTGCTTAACTTTTATAGCTTCCACCGTAGATTTTTAGCCTCACCAAACCATAACAGCAGTCAGCTACTAGCGTAGCTGAAAACTACCAGCAATAACCAGTGATTGGAGCCCCTTTTTATATTTAGCTTTTATTACTATGGTATTGATTTCACACATCTTTTTGGTGTAGTTTTCTATTGAGTGTTCAAGACCAAGTTAAAATGAGACCTGTGTTAATCAAAATTAGCCTCTTGCTATCTGTCAAGGCCAGTTAAGTCTCCTCAGGCATTACTTTTAGACCCATGCACAGAGTCTCTTGGATCCTCTATCAATGTCAGCTACCAGGATACATCATAACCTTGCTTGACCATGTTACTTTCTGTGAAAGCAAGGGAGACTTTTTTCCTCTTTGGTGACTTTTTTGGGGGGCACACTATACATTTAATGACAGTGTCCACTGGAGTCCAGCAGATTCCCTCCTGAGGAGGTTGGGTGACTCACCAAAGTTGTGGGATCCTATAGGGAAGGTTCCCTCATATCTTGGCTTCTCATTGACCTTGGAGGGCCACTGTCCTCTTAGCCCAGTGTCTTTTTATTTCTGATCTCTAGCTTTTAGTGGTTGAACATCCAGAAAAGATCAGTTATATCAGTATTTCTGTGAGAGTAGTGGCTTAACCACTATAATCTCATCTGGTTATCAAGCAAATAAAATACAGCCAGAGGAATGTTATTCCTTATCAATCAGGGTTATTTTAGAAGTTGAATTTCTGTTGGCAAGATAGCTCAGGGAACTAAAGCACCTGCTTAGTCAAGCTTAGGCAAGCACAGTGACCATTGTTCAATCCCTGGCACCACATGCCCTGCCGGGCTCGACCCCAGGATGGGGGGCTGAGCCAATCAGAGTCTAGACATGATGGCACATGCCTATAATCCCAGCGCTAGTGAGTCTAAAACCAGGAAGATCACTATGAGTCCAAGCTTTGTAGTGAGACCAGGTAACAACCAAATACATTAAAAAAAAAAAAAAAGAAGAAGAAGAAAGAAAGAAAGAAACTGAATTTCTGTAGAATGCTAGCAGACAACAATTTTAAAGTTTTATAGAGTAAACTTGAAATGAGGACCCACATATAGTATTTTAACATGACAATAATTACCTTTGGAGCATATTTAAGTGTTTGTCTTAGCATAAAATAGCCTTTTTAATTAATGATCTCTATCTAGTCCATAAAAAAGCTCTCATCTAATTTTTTATCCTTTAAAGAGGGAAAAAATGTAGAGCTCAACAAAGTAGGCATAGATGTTGCAACCAGTCACAAATTGAACAGAAAAACAGACCAGCATACATAAAATAAGTGTTAACGGAGGAGTGTACACCCAAATATATTTGGCCAAGTTGAATTACAATGACTCTTTTACAATTTTTAGATTTTAACTGCAAGTAGGCTAGTCAGAACTCTTTATAGATCAGGTAACAGAGACCTCTTGTAAGACAAATCAGAATGCATCCTTGTCTGTCTCTCTTGCTCTGAGCCCAATCTGAGGCATGCCCTAGACCTAATCCCATCCAGTGCTAGTGGCAGAATCTTGCACTTCAGAAGACCTGTATGCTGATGCTGTTGTGAGGAAGTGGCCAGAACTTGATTAGCCACTCTTCCTATGCACCTGGGTCCCCTTCTCAGAGCCTGTGACCCTTGGCTGAACTTAGCTGCAGGTTCTCTTTCAGAACCTCAGCACATCTCAGAGAACAGTGGCTGGTGTGGCAAGATATTCTGGAGAGAAATCATGACAAGAGAAAGGTAGTCCTCTGGGATAGCCCTTAATACCTGTTTTTGTTAGTTATTGAAGAGTCTGTTGGAATTTAGTCAGTAAAATGACACCTTTCCACAAGGCCTCTGTTTCTCTATAAAAGACAAAAATCATTAGTGAGCAGTATATCATCTACATACTGCAAGACTGTAACCTGGGAAAATATAAAATATGCCAACTGGTAGGACAGCACTTGTGCAAAAAGATGAGAACTATCACTCAAAGCAAAGAAAGGCATTTCTGACCATTTTTACTCTCTTACAGTACAACTCACTGCAAAACACTTCTCTCTGCATTCTGCTTTATCCCTAGGGGGTTGGCAGGCCATGTACAGCTTAAGAAGAATCTTGAACCACTCTTTCTCAATACCTGAGGGCTGCTCAAATTCCAGTGCTTAAAAACACATTTCAAAGGGGAAAGAGAATATGATATTCAGTTTCCAAAAACTGTAAAAGGAAAAATAGATGTTCCTTTTGATCCCTACTTGATTTTTATGTACCCTCAAGATATTCTCAAGGTAACCTGCTTCAGAGCAAGGAGCAGCTATCTGGAGAATGACCAGAAGGTAGGTCAGGCCAGACTATATACTCTTACTGATGCACTCACCTACCTACTCTGGAAACTCAAATTTGTAACTCAGAAATGTATTTTCAAAAGGATAAGCAACAACTGATTTCTGCTATAACAGCCTAAAGAAGGAAGCACTGATAGCAAAATTAAACCAATAATCAAGAGACCTGAGCAACTGTTTTCTAATTCTTTGAATGACAGCAAAAAGGGGAAACAAATCCAAGGGCAGGTTGGAAGTGGTTGAAGCACTTCACAACCTATAAAAGAGGTCACCTTGTAGGAGTCCCCTCCTGGTTCTCATCTTGGCCCAAGAGGTCTATACTTATACTCCCAAAATACATTATTGGAATCCCACCAAGTTAATTCCAATCTACCACTACCAGTGCAACCCATGGTGAAAACAATGATAAGACATGTATATAATTATTGGAGAGCCAAGAGGCCCTGAGTCCAGCCACAAAGATGATTTTCTGGAACAAAGAGGCCGACCCAGAGCTGCACCCAGTTTTATTCAGTGGAGGAGTGGCTTGAGGAGGAATGACCAAGAATTGTGGGAAATAGTTGAATACTGTGAGCCTAGCTAGGTGAGCAGCCTACCTTTACCTCTGCCATATGCAGAGAGGACATGCAGAGAAAGTAATCTGCATTATAATGAGATAATATCTAAAGTTTCAGGGGTAATTCAGCTCTGATGTAGTCTTTCAAGCCCCAGGGAGTCATAGCCTCTATCTCAAGCCTGATCCCAGCTGGCAGCATGGAGCATTGGCTCTTCTTCATCTTGTCTCAAACCAGTTCACATTAAGGAGCAGTGGGTGGGGCTGGGGAGATGGCTCAGTAGAATAAGTGCTTCTCTGGCAAGCACAAGGGTCTGAGTTCAATCCCTGGTTTTGAAAAAAAAAAAAAAAAAAAAGAGCAGCAGGTGTAGGTTACCAGGCCAACATGCATGCAACCTTCAAAGACTATCACCAGCAAGACCAATACACATTGCTTAAGGCCAACTGAAGGATAAACAGACATCCCAGCCAGCTCTGTGCATATCAATTCAAGGAAATAAGGTCAGGCTCAGTCAAAATAGAGACCGTTGCTCTTCTTTCAAGGAGAGCTGCTCAGATGGTCCTCCACACCATGTCTAGGAATAGATAGAAGCAAAGTAATGCCTTGGAAAAGTCCTACCTTGGGGACTAAGGCAAACAAGTCGCTGAGACATTTGTGTTATCTGCCTAATCCTTTAGCAGAAAGACAAAGCTATGTTTTACTCAAAATCTGCTCCACAGATTTCTATGACTCTCTACCTGTAGCACACTTATGAAACCTTCAAGTTAAAA
This sequence comes from Ctenomys sociabilis, assembly GCA_004027165.1. Classification (NCBI taxonomy): domain Eukaryota; kingdom Metazoa; phylum Chordata; class Mammalia; order Rodentia; family Ctenomyidae; genus Ctenomys; species Ctenomys sociabilis. The sequence goes on from PVKA01009870.1 coordinate 6,915, forward strand.
GCTGTACTCATCGTAGTCAACCTCACTTCCCTCCCTGACACACATACATGAAGAGAGCCAGGCTCAGGAGGATGAGAGCTAGGAGTGTGGGGCCTTTCTGAGAGCATGAGAGAGGGAGATAAAAGAGTCATTTAGAAATTCTCTCCACTGAGCTGGAGAGATAGCTCAGTGGAATAAGTGTTTGCCTGGCAAGCATAAGTGATCAAATTGACTTTGATCTCTAGTACTGTCTACGGCCATACCATCCTGAACACGCCCAATCTCATCTGATCCCTAGTACCACCAAAACAAAAAAAAAAAAAAAAGAAGAAGGAAGAAAGAAAGAAAGAAAGAAAGAAAGAAAGAAAGAAAGAAAGAAAGAAAGAAAGAAAGGAAGAAATTCTCTCTCTGAATGCATTTTGGTCCCCTAAGTATAATGCTTACAAAACAGCCTTTCTGGTGTCACCTAAAAGTTAGTTCTTTGCTGGATCTCAGATTTCAATTTCCTGTATCTGCTGGATGAAAACTTGTGCCCATATCTCTAGGCGGGGACATCACCTGCATGTGTGTCCTCCTGGATGGGCCAACTTTCAGTGTCTCATCTGACCCAGAGAAGAGGTCAGCGCTCCTCATCTGAGATGACTTCCCTGTCTCTGATGTTAACAAATGCTCATTTTCTGTGGGTTCAACTTGAAAGTTGTTGGATAGGAGGGGACAATTGAGACAGATTGGGACTAAAACCTTTTTAGAGTCTTTCTCCCTGATTTTTAGAAGAAACATACCTCCTTCCTCAATCCCCCATAAAAGGGAAAGTACAAAGGGATAGGAAAAAAAATCAGAGAAAAGAAAGTCTTCTCACATTCACAGTAAGTTGATGAGACAATTTACCCATGAGTCATTACTGTTAGCCTATCAAGGCAAGAATGGGAAATCTCAAGAGCTAAGATTGGCCAGGGAGATGGCTCAAAGTCCTGAGTTCAATCCCCTGTACCACAAAAAAAAAAAAAAAAAAAAAAAAAAAAAGGAGCTAAGACCACCTTTTCACCAGTGGAAGTTCAGACCATAAAGAGAATTGAGGCAGAACAGCTCAACATTCCCCTTCACAAGTATGGAAGGGATTCAAACCAGACTGTCCTGAATACTCCTCTCTTCCCAGATTTAAGGTTTTCAGCCTCACAGTTGCAAATGACTGGCTCAAGGAGTCCTGATTTTATAAGAGGTATTTATATTTTAAAAACTAGATTTTGTCAAAAAAAAAAAAGCAGCATTTTACAAATTCATATTTAGTTAGTTTAAACCTTCCGCAGGGGATGCTCTGATGTTACTCTTCCCCACCACTGATTGTCTGGGATAAAACAACAGCCACAAGAGTCAAACAAGTCAGATTGGTCAAGCAAGGACCTCCATCAATAAATTCACCAGCTAGTGAGTCCATAAACAACATAGAAGTATAGGGCCCTACTGGCAAAAAATAACACGTCCCATCAAAGAGACATCATAATCTTCCTGTGTCATCAAATTAAATTTACCATCATTTGACTCGCCTCCTAGAAACAGCATAAAAAGATAAGGCACAAACAACTAGCAAATAGGAATGACAATTTCTAATTACCTAAGTAAGTCAGAATCCAAAATCTATGACACATAAGCGAACTCTTACCTCCCTCCAATAATCTTAATGTGACCTGTAAAATTATATAGGGGGAAAAATATAACTCTCAAACTGCTAGATATCAGATATGCCAAGTTCATGTTCCCCATAGTCAAAGAATGAATATTAAGGAATAGCAGAAGTTTACAAGAAAATGTATTGGGGAATAGAAACAGCTTCTGAGAGACATGACAGGTTCCAAATAGGTTAGGTCTACATTTAAAATATAAACCAAAGCCCAGAAATTGCTGATAAAAGCACTGTTATTTAGATGTTCCCTGACAGGCCCTATATATTAGATCCTCCTTTTGCTATTTCACCAAATTGATGTTTTGACAGATGGCATGTTATTTGGTTGGCAGGACTTACTCTACAGCAATTTTCTCTTCAGCCCTCTCTGAATTTCCTCTACAAGGTATAAATACCATGTTCCTACAATAGGTAGATTTGTTGACCAGAGGTAATAATCAAAGGCCCAGGTCAACAAGTGCTGGGAAAGACACTAGTAGTATTTATAGACCCTATTCCATGGTGTTTTATTTCACCAAGTAGTTTAAATGTGGTTTAATCCTTTCTCTTTCCTCTGGTGAGTTATTGATTCCTCAGCCTTGAAATGGACATTCAAATAAATATTGGTTGAGCAGATTTGATAGCCCTGTCTGATTTACTAGGAAGGGCACATTCATCCTCTCTGTAATAGCTCTTTGGGCATCACTGGAGTGTTATTTAGTAGCCTCTCTGGAGAATTACAGTACGGTTTCTCCTCAACTGTGACACCCTGAGGAGAATTATCTTTCCTTCTTTCTGTAGAAATAAGGAAATGAGTTTCATGAAAGACTCCAGTTATGTCGACAATCCTTGGCCTCCTCACTTGATTTAAGACATCCCGCCAATAGTATCTTTGGAGAATAAATTTTCTATTTCTCTTCTAAGAGAGAATTTAGGGAAAGGGTACTTCTTCCCCAACTTCCACACTCAGAAGGACAAGGAGTTGCTCATCATAGACTGAGCACGTCATGTTCCCCTCCCTTGGAAACCACTTTGCACCTGGGTACCATATCTCTTCTGCCCTAGGAGCTCCTGTCAAAAGGATTAGAAGGAACTTGGAAATGTGGACATTCTCTGGGCCTGGAAAGACAGAAGGGTCATTAAGAGAGTCCACCTTCATAATTTTGGTAGCTGGGCAAGTGGGTGTTGCCCACATTCCACCCCATAATGAATATATCCTGTCAGGGATCCCTCTGCTGTAGAGAGCCCCTTGACCAAAGTCACTTCCTTTTCCAGGGTGACCTGCATGCCATGACTAATTGCAGCAGGAAGACCTGAGCTGAACTATCCTAGCCCAACTTGGAACAAGTCTGAAAGGCGGACTCTACCACTCCCAGGAGGCCAATGCTGGGCTGAGGCTGGTATCCTAGCTCAACACCTCCCTCTGTCCACACCCTCCCCTGATGCTGAGCCCCAGAGCAGTCTTTAATGACCTCTTTTGTGCAAAATTCCAGGGGACCCAAACTGTGACATAGAACCCTGTGTATTTAAAACTATCATTTTCATTAGCAGCAGCAGCTAATCTGTCCTCACTAACAACAATAACTAACCTCCTCACTGAAATGAAATTGTGTGAGAATAAACTAATAACAAAGGAGGGGATTCTGTAGTTGTTGCCTTGCTAATAATAGCTTCAAGGATATTAAATTGTCAGGCATTTCATTTCCATTATTTCATTTAATCACAAAATTTTATGAAGTAGGTACTATCCTCATTTTGTGAATTAGGAAATAGATTTGGAGATGTGAAAATAACCTGACAAGAGCAAGTGCAAAACTGGATCAGTCTTTGCCCTGAGTCCCAAATCCTCCCCTGCCTGTTATGGGAAATGCTTCTCCTTCATCCGTTTTGCTCACTGTCAAATAATGCCTTCTATATCCAAATTTTGAAAACTAGACCTTACCTAAGAAAGAACTGCTCCAAATAAAGCTATCTTCTACTTTCCTAGAGTAAGGTTTATTTTGTGCTTTAAGGCAATATCTAATCAAGGTTTGTATACGATAGAGATGTACCAGGTTGAGTGCTTTAGAACCTACTGGATAGCGATGATGAAATAGGTTCTTATCAGTCTCTGTGTTACTTTTGTTTTCTAGTATGAAGGGACAAACCGTATAGGAGACAGAGTTAATCCTGCATCTTTACACTTAGAAATCTTCTGCCACCCCACAGCTCCATCCTTTGAGAGCTGCTAACAGGAGACCCTAATCCCGCGGCAGACTTTCTATTTCCTACATCATCTCTGGCTTCATCCTCATGCATTTACTGTTGCTCTGACCTCGTTTCTCCTTTTTCTTGAGCTTTTTTTTCTCTCAGCCTGCTATATATGTTCTTCTCATCTGTTTCAAATCCATATTAGAAAATCATTTCCATGTTCTGTGCTACTTAACTCTTTCCCCCAAGTCTCCTCCTCTGTAAGACAGGTTCAAGAATAACTTAGTTTGCTGGAAACCACAAAGTTGAGTCAGTGCTGTGACTATGTCTAGATGGCCCCCCAAAGCCTCGTGCAGTCATAGGTGGGGCTTTGCAGAGGTGGCAGGAACTGGAGTGAATGGTTCTGAGATCAAGGATGAGCTGCTGGGATTGATTCATGGTGTGATACTAGGATTAAGAGTGCCCCATGCTGGGTGGGAATGCTGCCTGCCTTAAGGCCAGGCAACCTGGATAGAACAGAGAGCACAGAAAGAAGGCTGCCGTTGCCCCTCCTTGCACTTGCTGCCTTCTGCCTGTCACGACTCTTCCTCTTTTGTGATGCCCCCCTGCCATCCACCCTGCCTAGGAGCCAGCTGATTATGGAGTGAAACTGCAAGCCAAAATAAACCTTTCCTTCTTTAACTTTGGGTGTTGGATATTTTGTGTCAGCAAAGATTAAAGTAACTAAGGCAGTCAAGATAATAGAGATCTTATACACATGCTTTTCTTAACCACTTATTAATATTACGAAGGTAGAGTTACACAGTGGCACCAGCATAGGATTAGAGTTGAACTGGTTCCAAATACAGTTTATCGGGGGCCTGCCCATTAGCTCAGTTGTTTAAGTGCCTGCTTAGGCAAAGCAGTCAGGCTCAGGATTCTGTGGTTCGATCTCCAGATCCTCATGCCTTACCAGAGCAGCCCTTATGGCATCCTGAGCCAGCCAAAAAAAATCCTTCCAAATTCAGTTTATCAATAATATGGCTTTGAGCACTCTAAAATTTGCATGTGTTAAAACTATTAAACCTACAATAACACTTAATTTATAATGTTGAGTTGACTAGAAATTATGTGTGTGGCACCAAAAGTTACCCACTGATCGTATGTCCCTTCTTTTCTCTAGATTATATGTCCCGGTAGGCAGGGATGGAACAAATTCAATGTACTCAGCCCCTTACATAGTACCAGGAGGCACTGTGTGTACTCTGGAGTAAAGAAGCATGACTGTGAACGAATTAATGGACAAGGGAAATAGCAATGGACTGTGAGCTCTTTCAATATCTGACTACTAGAAGCCTTATTAAGTCTGCTTCCTTGGGGGAGAAACAGGGAAACATAACAAGAACACTTCTGTTGTGTTTCATTTTTCTGCTACAGGGAATAGAACTCAGCCTCACGTAATGCTAGGCAAGAACTCTACCACTGAACTACACTCCAGCCCTTACTTGGACCACATCTCTGATCCTTTCCAGCTTTAAATTCAATAGTTTTATGAGAGATGATAATTGTTTAATCCCAGAGATGGTTGGTAGGGATCACAGATGCCCCATCTCCTTTTTGTCTGCTTCCCAAGGTAATGGTTGTGTACTGAACTTAACTTTCCCTAGCGCTGTCCCTTCCCTGGCTCTGCAGGAGAAAGAAGGGAAACTCCTGACAGTCACCATTGGCAGCAACAGGAGGGCTGTGCTCCCATCACAGCCCCTTGTGGCCAGTCTACTTGGTTCCTGGAGCCACAAAGTGACGAAGCTGGTCAAATTCACTGGCCCAAAAGAAATCTAGAACACACTTAGAAAGGCTTCTGGGGCTGGGGAGATGGCTCAGTGGAATAAGCACTTCCCTGGCAAGTGCAAGGGCCTGAGTTCAATCCCTGGTTCTGCAAAAAAAAAAAAAAAAAAAAAAAAAAAAAAAAAAAAAAAAAAAAAAAAAAGAAAGAAAGAAGTAAAAAAGATTCATTTTGAAGATAAGAACTTTGTCCATAAGTCTAGAATCACAAAAAGTATCAAATTTCTGAATGGTCCCAGCTAACTTTTTGTACTGGTAGATCTAACAACTTCTGGTATAGAAAACTAGGAGGTGAGCCAACCCTGAATATGCAAGTATTTACGAGCCCACTCTTTCCACTTCTGTGCATGAATCCTGGCTTGATCACTTATGACCTATTTGACTTCCCATAAGTTTATCATCTTCTTTAAGCTCTGGTTTCTCACCTGTTAAAGAGGATGACAGAAACTGAAAACATTGTATCATAGTGATATATGTGTATGTATGTTTATAGCAGCATAATTTGTGATAGCAAAATCTTGGAAACAACCAAGATGTCCATCACATGAGGAATGGTTGAAAAAGATGTGGTATTTCTATATAATTAAGAAATTAAGCTATTAATTTCAAGCTTATCATTCTTAATTTCAGCTATTAAGAATGATAAGCTTGAAGTATTTATATTGAAGTGGATGCCACTTGAACATGTACTCATAACTGAAATAAACCAGACACACATGTGTAAATATATAGTCTCCCTAGTATAAGAAGCAAAAGGAAGAAATACAAATGGAAACATACAACAACAACTAAAATCAATTGAGTCTGATAAGGCAAAGTGAATGGCATATGCTGCAGGATACTAATCAGCTTTTCTTCTGGATGGTTAACAATCTAAGTTCACAGATCAAAGTTGGAGAAATAGAAGAACCACAAGGCCAGCCAACATTTTGGCCCTAGCCTTTCAAGGTCAGCAAAGACTCAGGACATAGGAAAACCCGTACTGCAACATCATGAAACTCAGTTGAGCTCCAAATTTTCTGAACAAGGAGATTACGGAGGAAAGAGATGGAAGTTCTATAGTGTGCCTGAGGAGAGTCACATGGAGAGAAAAGTTTCTCTCAGGCTCTCACAGAGAGCAAACTGGTCAAGCATTGGCCGTGACTCATCCACATGGATGACACAGACTAAGGATCTACAGAGTAAGGTACAGGATTAAAAGACAAACCCTGAGGGGACTTCACTGACCTCATAAGAAACAAAAGCTACATCTTTTGGCATATAGATCTTGCTCTCTCTAGGTCTTAACCATCCAGCAGAAAAGTATAAAAATGAGGTAAATAATGTGGGGCCATAATAATAAGTTGAGCTGTAAGTGGCTATGGTTAACAACTTCTTCAGATAACTCACTATTGTTGTGGAATGCTGGACTGAGTTGGATTGTGTCGTCGAGTCCGGGCACCTAAATTAGTTGAATGACAATGGAGTGCCCACCTTTGACAGGTGTAGACAAAGGAAGGGGTATAGAAAGGAAGAATCATGATGTGTGTGTATGGACAGTACAGTTGGGATAGATAACGCTGTGCTTCTACATAATTCTATGAGAGGCAAGATTTGCACTAATGGTGGTTGGACAGGATATTATGTCGGCTTCTCGTACTATGGACAACCACTAGGAAAATAACAAGGTAGAAAGTATTAATTATTGAATCTTTGATGTAATTCAGGTATAAAAAATAAGATACATAAACAGCTACACTCTCCTAATTTACTGATAAGAGACATATGGTAAAATAATGTCTGTAAGTATAATATCATGTATGCACCTTCTATGATACCAAAACATTATGAAAACAGTTTGCAATGTATTAATTTATCAAATCCATCTTGTCAAGGTATCTTAAAACTGTCTCATTGATATTTGTACTTCAATAAAATAAAAATTAAAAAAAAAAAATAAAGAGGATGACAGAGAATAAAACCTAGTTCTTAGGAGCAGCGAGGAATATGTGAAGTACCCAACATTGTATGGAAATATATAACAGAGATTTCTCCTAACCGTGGCAGAAGAGGATGTGTTTCAGAGCTACAGTGGAATGATTGAGAAAATAGAAACCCCTGTCCTGTCTCTGTCCTGTCTCTGGCAACACTGTAGTGTAAGATAGCCCCGGCCTCCTGCTGCTAGCCTGCCATCCCAGAAGCTCTCAGCCCTGGGAAAGTGTAAACATGTCCCTTGTCAATACTTGTAACTGCTGATATCACCTTCTAGCAATCTGAGATTTTCTGGTTCATTATTTTCCTTTTGTCACCTTGCTGTTCCAAGATCCCATCCACTCTGCCAGTTTATTTCCATGGACACCTAAAGAATAGTCTTTTCTTCTGAAGAAGTAAATTCCTTTTTTGCAATTAATTGTTTTATTAATGTACTCTCAGTAAATACATTAACAAATAGCAGTGACATTAGACTCCCTTTTTTGTTTGTTTGGTTGGTTGGTTGGGGTTTTTGTTGTTGTTGTTTTATAGTTGTTCTTTGAGGTAGGGCTTCTCTATGTAGTTCAGGCTGGCTTTGAGCTCACTATGGACCCCATGTTAGCTTCAAACGCATAGCTGTCCTCCTGCCTCTGCTTCCTGAATACAGAATCGATTGTTTTTAACTGGTCCAGCAGATTGGGCCTACCCATCAGGTTAATCCTCTTCTCATGATGTTCAGATTAAGGCCCCATCTTGACAACATTCTTTCCCAAACACGCTACTTTTTTGACTTACATGATTTACTATCTATTTATATGCCTGGCTAACTATGCTAGATATTAGACTAAAAACTTGACATGTTCTCTTTGTAACATCTCAGAGAATTCATTACTATTATTATGCTCACATAATAAGTAATGAAATGGTTCTTAGCCCAAGTCAATACAACTCATTAAGAAAGAGATTCTGAGTGTAACCCACATCCCAGACCCCCTCCTCTCCATCTTAGATAGAGGCTTCCTTTCTCTCAATAAATTCTTCCTACTCTTACCTTGCTTATTTAATAAAATCTGATTTTACCATAATCGTTCATACATTTTCCAAGTGAGATCAACTAGATAAATAAACAAAATTAGTAAGATGATTAAAAAAAAGAAGCAGATTTGGATTTCAGTGACGTTTGTCTAATAGTTTATAAATTTTTTAGGGTTGTCCAACTTGTTTTGACTCACAGATCTTTTTAGTAGCCTCATGAAATTTATGAACCCCTTTCTCAGAATAATATTTTGAAATTTAAAAATAGAGACATTAAAAAATAAGTTAATCGCTATTTTAAATGTATGATATGATGATTTTAAATAGCAAGAGTTAGCGGCAGTTTAGGGCCATAAAAAATAAATTTTGAGATAGCTACAACAATAATGAAAACATCTATGATTTCTAGTGACATGTACTCTAAAAACTCCTGCAGATTTATTCCTGCGCTCATAATTGAGGGAAATGTTAAATTTCTCCTTCAATGTTAGTGAAAATAAAAATGTAATTTTCCCCTCACATTAACTTGTGGACTCTCTGAAATCTCTGCATGGGTCATTTGGGAGTCTGAATTCCATGCTAGGAACTCCAAAACATCTAAGACTTTATTTGTGCACTATGTGTCATTTATTCTATAAACATTTATGGCACCTAGTATATTTTAGGTTCCATACTAAGCATTGAGTGTAGGAGTGCTAAACAAGACTCTATCCCTACCTTTATTGCCTACTAAGACAGCCAACCATATAAACTGACAATATATACTGAATCATAGAGCCAAGATAGGTACAGATAATTATGGCTATGTTATGGTCTCTTGGATTTTAACCTATTATCTACTTACTAATAATATTTATTTCTGACTAAGAAGTCTGAAATGAATTTCTCCAATTACAGTACAGATGCCCCTCAACTTACAGTGGGGTTACATTCCCATAAAAGCATTATAAAAATCTTAAGTATTTTAATTCAAAAGTGTGTTTGATACACCTGAGAGTTCTAAGCTAACTTTTGTACTGTTTTACTCTTGAAGATGCATGAAGAGAAACATTAGTACTCAAGAGTCCACATCATTACTATATAAGGAAATTCCTGTGTTTGACAAGTATATACTCCAACATTCCAGTTTTGATTTAGGTAACTGGATTTTCTCAACATTTCAGTGCAACACACCAGGTGCATGCTACACTGAACACCATTCTTGATACCTGCAACTTAAAGGAGAAGAGGCTTAATGTGGCTCATGATTTCAGAGGATTCAGTCCATGGTTAGCTAGGCCCAAGGCAAGGACATCATGGTGGAAGGGCCTGGCAGAGCAAAGCCACTTGGTTCTTGTCAGCCAGGAAGCAGAGCAGGGGAGCCGTGGCTGAGAGGACAGGGTCAAGGACCACATTTATGCTCTGACTCATGCCTCATGACCACCGACACCTATCCAGAAGTGTATTCTCCTAAGCCCCTACCCCACTTCCAAGCCAATTAAGTTGACAGGTAAGCTTATCTATCAAATCCCACTATAGTGTGCATGAATCACCAACAGTTCCTAGTACAGGTTCTCCAGACTCAGTCTTGCCCCAATTAAGAGACTGGCTGAGGATGTAAAGTTGGACTACTTTAGTTCATAAATTTTGGAGATCAAACTTCATATTTGGTATTTTAGTTTCTCCATGTTTAAAAATTAAGAAGTCAAAGGTAGGAAACTATTTTAACAAAGCCAGAGAGGATCTGATTTTTCAGCATACACTTGAATAGAGAATTTAGGAACTTAGAAGGTCTTTCTTTTCATTTCAGCTGTCCATTATAATAATGAAAGCCATTTCATGGCATAGTCTTTGAAATCTCTATGACTTTATTCAAGGTGACTGATCTCTTCATTCCCAAAGCTTTCCCTTCAATGGTCAATTAATCGCTTCAATGAAGCAATTGATTCACTGCTTCACTGGATCATGACAAGACCCCTTAACCACCCTCTGGCACTGCTGCATCCAAAAACTCGATCAATTATTCTGTCACCCTTGATCCTGAAGGACACCTGAGATTTTCCTATGGTTCCCCAACTTCATAAACATTCACAGGTGCAAACATGTCTCTCACTTACTTGTTACAGTGGAGGCTGGGAAGATAAGACTCTGGCCTTTCCATCCTCTCGTGGCAAGGTGCCCTCTATCTTTCCCTGACACTTCCAAGGTAGGAAAATCTAAAGACAGGACAGGAGCTTGGATTCTGAGCAGCACAAAAAGAAGAACAGATGTTAAAGCTTAAACAGAAAAGTATTCTAGCTCCTCTTCCTTCTCCAAAAAGGGAGAAGCTAAACATGGCACTTATCTTGGAGGTCACTGAAACACTTCAATAACTGCCTTTTCCCCAAGTCTCACACTGAATTACAACCTGTGAAGCCCCCTCATTAAAGTCAATAGTCAGTTCACTCCTCTCCACTAGGGATTTGTCCTAATGCAAGAGCATAGTGGCTGTGTCCCTGCTGTTGGGCATCCACCTGCACTAACCTTTTGCATCTTCATGTCTCACTCTGAGTTTCACCACAACCTTGCCCTCCTCTATCCTCACTAGAAATCCCATTTAGTCACCATTTCCTGAGCTTACTCCTATATTCGGTGGTGTGCTAGGCTTGGAGGATGTTTGTGTCTTTGCATTCTAAGAGGAAGGAACATATACGACAAGGATAACTGAAGGTAAAAACATGTGAACGCTCAGATTCTTGACAGAAATGTCACCCATTTAAAGTATCTGTGTCTAAAACAAAGCAAAAAATGGCTCCATTGGTCTCCTTTTGTATTCAGAATAAACCCAAATTCATTCTAACCATGATGGCTGGTAAGCACTGCGGCCATGGGCCCAGCCTTCCTCACGGGCTCCTCTCCCCTGCCCTCCTGCACTCAGCATGGGCCAGCTCTTCCAATCTTCTTTCCAGTCCCTGAATAGACCAGGTTCATTCCACCCAAGTGTCCCCACTTGACATTTCCTATTAGCCATGATCTCAGGACTGCTTCTGAGGCCACCCATGGCTGCTCTATTACAATAGGGATTTGTCATAGCGCAAGAGCATAGTGGCTCTTCCCGTCACTGTCCCACCAGTCCCATGTCCACTGTGTTGTGTACCTATCATTCTCCTTCCCCAAAAAGCGTGTGTACCAGAGAGTGAGACCCTGCCCAGGCATGCTCACCACCATCCCCAGTGCTCTGCACAGTATCCCCGCATACTGAGATTACAAGAAATGTGAAGAATAAATGCAGGAATAGCATTTCGTTTCCTTAATGCTGCTGTAAAGAATAAAAGTATATTTCTTTGCAGTCTAGAGGATGGGAAATGCAATATCAAGACACAAGCAGATTTGTTGTCTGGTGAGGCGCCTGCCTCTAATGCAGGGAAGACCTTGGACCACTGGGTCCTCACAAGATGGAAGAGAAATAAGGGTAAAGAGGTACCTGAGCTATTTCCATCCATGCCTTTTGTAAGGCACTTACACATGATGGGCTTGTGGGGATGTACGCCCACTGCAATTTAGCCATGTTACAAAATACCTCCCTCCTAATACTACCATAGTGGAGGAGCATATAAATGGTGTATGCTCATCTAGACCATAGCATATGGCAAAGGCAAAGCCCCAACTTCTAGCAAGGGCCACTGTGCCCTAAGCAGAGGATCAGGATAGTTAATGATGTAAATCTTTAAAATGTGCTAGAACATCCTGGACCTTCTCATTTTCTGAAAATCCCTCTGTCTCTTTATAAGTATTGAAAGAAAAGTAGAAAGAAAAAAAAAAATAGAGGTATCTTTGAGCAAGAGAGGACAGATCAGCCGAGGAGGACTCAGACTGAGGATGTAGCTTATGACAGAATTCAACTGGCATGTGCACAGCCTTAATTTCTATCCCAATCAGCCAATCAGTCAATCAACCAGTTAATAAACAATATTTTCCAATGGTAGGAAAGCATGTGTCTGCTCTTCAGATCTCACCACAAGGGCAAGTAACTGGGAAGGCCCTGATCTGGCCCTTTCTAAATAGCCAGAGACAGCAGCATCTGCCCTCTTATCTGGTCATGGGAAAACAGCCTTGTGTTCAGTCTACTAAATTTCAAGATTAGCAGCAAACAGCAGAGCAAGTTCCAAGTCTGCTGATTCTCCTGTCAGTGTGGCAAAAGCCTTGGCAACTTTCTCTTTATCTCAGTACTCCAAGCTATTTATACACTGGCATAGGAAAACATATTATTTGCAGAAATGCCTCTGGATCTTATGTCATTTTAACAGGGACAGAAGATGTTTTCAAAGAACCATATTTCTGCAGTATTTTTTGCAACAAAGACTGTACCGCAGTGATCTGCCAGGTTGTGTGGGTGTGAAAACAGCCTCCATTAAATATTCTCCAATTCTTCTTTGGCTGCTTAAATATCTATATAAGTATTTCAGTCTGCCCATATCCTTAGATTTTTGGATTTTGCCCAGGACCAGTTTGCAAGCTTTAAGAATACAAGAGAGTGCTTAGGAGTTCCTTTCCTAATCCTGTCCTCCACTCCCTTGGGGCTTGTTGGAATGAGGCCTTCTGGAACTTATAAGTTAGATAATAAAAAAAATGCAATTATAGGGGTAATGCAAGTCTCTTCCATAGGCTGTTCCTCAGTCTAAATTCTCTGCAGATGCCAAGATAGAATGAGGTAGGGGAGAAGTTCAGGGAAGGAAATGCCAGTGAAGGAAAGGAGAGAGAGCTAAAGGAGTGAGAAGAGCTGAGGAGGATGAGAAGGAGGAAAAAAAGAAGGAGGAGGAAGAGGAGAAGGAGGAGGAGGAAGAGGAGGAGGAGGAACAAGAGGATGAAGAGAAAGTAAAACAGTGGCCAAGTAGCAGAATCTATCCAGCAACACGGTTCTGGGAGTCTCAGCTAGGCAAGTGGAAAGCTTGGAGCCCAGGTCACCCACCAGAGGCATCGCACCTTGCAGAAGAGACCTGCATGAGCAACCCTGTGGCACTCAGTTGTGGGCCAGGAGAAGCCCCCAAGAGAGTAGACTCAGTAAAAGCACCAGGGGACCTCCTCTCATGCATGATCCTGCAGCAGATGGGCTGATGGGAGCATTGGCCTGGCCACGTGGCTTCCACCTAGTCTGCTCAAAAAGAATAAAAGGAAGCAGCTTTTAAATAGTTTTCTTTAGTAGTCTGGGCTCTAAAGTGATCCATCTGTCCTCACAGGAAGAACCAAGAGGTCAGGAGGGTCCTCAGAGACCTCAGTGTTTCCCTCACCCAGAGAGCCATCTATTGTTTATGGACACTGGAACTCTACCCAAGATTTCTTTTACAGGGAAAATGATCCCACTGCTTCAATTCCTCCAAAATGGCTCATGGAATGCTACTGATGGAGAGACCCATGCACACAAGGACCTCTAGATCTTTTGGGGTCCGAGCGCCACCTACCTCGCTCTTTGTTCTATGGTTTGACCAAAACTGAAGATGAGAGTCACTTTCAGTACCTCCTGCCCCTCTTTAAGTGTGTGCCAGTGAGTACCAGCTTGGAACCCTCTCCCACCACAGCCTCTCAGAATTCCCTTGTGGGCTCCCACCTCGGCGATTCTTAAAGCATGGCCACAGCGCTCTGGCGCAGGGCTAGGGGGTGCCACCCCTGAGCCTCTTTTTTTTTTTTTTTTGTCTTTTTGAGACAGGGTCTCACTGTGCAGTTCAAGCTAGCCTTAAGCTCACTTTGTAGCTCAGGCTGGTCTCGAACTCACAACAATCCTCCTGCCTCAGCCACCGGAGTGCTGGGATTACAGGCATGCGCCACCACGCCCGGCTCCCTGAGCCTCTTATGGAGCATCTATGAGGTCAAAGTTCAGGGATAATAATACTAAGATTTCATAGATCTTTTCCACTGTGGTGGAGATGAGAGCGGAAAAGTAAGGGCAAGTAGAGTGAGGCCACTTGAAGAACAATCGAAGCTGTGGCACTAACACTTCCTGTGTTCTTCCCCATCACACACACAAAATCAACAAAGTACCGGCAGCTACATTTATCCATGCCCTTGAAGAAGGAAGCATTTCTAATTGTATCCAGTCCCAACCTCTGAACACATGACTTTTTAATGACCAGTGTGATAGACATTGTGTGATGCCCATTGTTGTGATGCCCATTGTTGTGATGCTGTTTATTTGTGTACTGCTGAAGCAGGCAATACACGAACATTTTTGCTCTGTACCAAGATAAAGCACCAGTGTTTTGGTCACAAGCTGAGCCAACAATTGTTTTTTTTTGTTTTGTTTTGTTTTGTTTTGTTTTGTTCCATAGAATATCACTTTATATTTTCATTTTATTCTTCTTCCAGGTTAATCTGTTATCAGTAGAATAATGGATTCATTTGTTTGTCCATCTAGGTCTATTGGTTTTTGAGGAGGAAGAGGGGGAAAGAAAAGAAACAAAGAAACCTCAATCTTTTTCTTATAGTACACACAAATACTAACTCAAAAGAAACTCTTGCTTCCAGAGGAGTACATAGGAGGATTTTAGTGACCCTGGATTTGGCAAGGACTTCTTCAAACACAAACATTCATGTTATAAAAAGAAAAATTAATCAAAATCCTTGATTTTTGCTGTTTACAATGATAAGAAAATGAAAGCAAAAGCCACAAGCAAATAAGATGTATTTGACAAAGGAATAATATCTAGAATGCACAATATGCTTTTAGAGCAATAAGACAAGTACCTCATGAAAAGCAGGCAGATGATTTGCTCAGACATGTCATCACAAGACATCTATGAAAGGCACGTAAGATGTGGAAAGACTCTCAACAGAATTAGTCACTGGGGAGAAAATTAAAATCACGATGAGCTATCACTCCCCATCCACTGGAGTGGCTGAAGTTAAAAGAGGGTGAGTTGCAAGTATTAGAGAAAATGAAGCCCTGACAGTCTCACCCGTTGCTAGTCGGAATGGCAAGTTGTACAAACACCTTGGAGGCCTTTGGCAGTTTTATAAAAAGGTGCACATCCACTGTATGACCCAGTCATTTTATTGCTAGGCTTTTGTCCACAGGAAGTGAAAACATGTCCTCACAAAGTGTGGTGCCTGAAGAGCCAGAGTGGATGTGTCTCGGTCTTAAAGAGAAAGCAAGGGATTTTAGCTGGGGAAAGGTTAAATTGCGTTCTATCCAAATAATGACTACTGGTTAGCAATAAAAGTAAATAATTTACTGCTAAGTGCTCTGACAGATACATTACGATGTAGTGAATTTGAATGAAACCCAACCAAGTCAAAACATAGAGCATATTTTATAACTGCATTTATTTTTTGTATTATTATTTTTTTGTTCTTATTTAAGAACAAATAGCAATGAGACAGTTTCAAGACAAATTAACAGGACAGATTCAACAAATCAATACATTACAAAATATTTTCATAATGTTTTGGTGTCGTACAAGGTGCATACATGATATTATACTTACAGGCATTATTATAGCAGATGTCTCTAATCAGTGCATGAAGAGAGGGCAGCTCTACACCTATCTTATTTCTCTACAGCTAATTTATATCACAGATTCGACAATTAACACCCTCTATCTTGTTATCTTCCCAGTGTCTGTGCATAATACTAGAAGCTAACATAATATCTTGTCCAACCACCATTAGTGCAAATCTTGCTTCTCATAGAATTATGCAGAAGCACGGCATATTTATCCTAACTGTACTGTTTATACACACACATCATGATTCTTCCTTTGTATTCCCCCCCCCCCTTTTTTTTTGTCTAGACCTGTCAAAGATGGACACTCCATTGTCATTAAACCAATTTAGGTGCCTGAACTCTGCGACACAATCCAACACAGTCCAGCATTCCACAATAATAGTGAGTTATCTGAAGAAGTTGTCGACTATAGCCATTTACAGCTCAACTTATTATTATGGCCCTGCATTATATACCTCATTTTTATACTTTTCTACTGGATGGTTAAGACCTAGATAGAGCAAGACCTATGTACCAAAAGATATAGCTTTTGTTTTTCATGAGGTCAGTGAAGTCCACTTAGGGTTTATCTTGTAGTCCTGTACCTTACTCTGTAGATCCCTTGTCTGTGTCATCCATGCGGATGAGTCACGGCCAATGCCTGACCAGTTTGCTCTCTATGAGAACCTGAGAAAAGGTTTTCTCTCCATGTGACTCTCCCTAGGCACACTATACATCATCAATCTCTTTCCTCTGTGGCTCCATAATCTCTTTGATCAGAAAATTTGGAGCACAACCGAGTTCCATGATGTTACAGTACAGGTTCTCCTATGCCCTGAGTCTTCACTGACCTTGAAAGGCTAAGGCCAACATGTTGGCTGGCCTTGTGGCTCTTATAACTGCATTTAGATAAAAATGCAGAACTACCCTGCTAAGTATTGTAACCACTGGTCATATGCAGCATTACTGAGTACTTGAAATGTGACTAATTCAAATTGAGAGATATTATAAACTGCATAACAGATTTTTAAGTCTTTGTATAAAAAGAGAATGCAAAAGTCTAATACCTCTATATAGATTTTGATAATACCTTGTAAATACTGTGTTGTGTTGTATTAAATATGATCTTAAAATTAATTCCACATATCTCTTTTTACTTCTTTTTTCTTTATGTATTTGGTGCAGGGTCTACAGGATCTCACTGTGCACCTTGGACTCCTAGTGATCCTCCTGCTTTCAGCCTCCCACGCACGGGGATGCAGGTGTGCACCACCATGCCCAGTCTCAGTGCCCCCCAGGGGTGGGGCCGGTACTGCACAGCATGCCAGGGATCGAACCCTAGCTGCTGCACTCTGCCGAAGCAGGAGCATTAGCTGCTGAGCTATCTGCCCAGCCCTTCTTTTTACTTTTTTTCATGGATACTAATAAATTCATAGTTGCATTGTACATAGTCATAGCATGTAACATAACAACATGTAACAATGCTTTTGGTCAGTGGCCTTACAAGAAAGTGCAACTTTCTAGAGTGACAGAACACACCTCAGTGATACTGGGAATTTGATCTGGAGGAGGTGAGGAAGAAAAATAGACTACAACTACTTTGGGGTAATAAAAATGTATTTCATTTATTCTTGTGATATGTACATGGATGTGTATCCCACTACATCATACACTTCCAATATGCCTGATTTATTCCGTGCCCACTGAACCTCAGCAGACCTGTGGAAAAGTTTTAAATTTCTTGGTGTGTTTTCAGATTCAATATTGCATCTAATCCTTAGGAAACTCTCACTTGACAAATTTCATGTAACAGTAAAGTAAAATCTCCACAATGATTTGAGGAGGATATCAGTATTGAAACACTGCTTCTATAATAAGCTTCGTATCTGTGTGAGGCATTTCTGCAGACTTCACGAGCACAGCGGACAGAACACAGAGCCCTGTGTAAGGGCACCGAGATCTGCTTCGGAGCCAGACATGAAAGAGATGGGCAAAAATTTTAAATTTGCCATTCTTTCTATTTTGTGACTTTGAAAATAGTTATCTTCATTAAAACTATGTTCTCTGTGCTAACACATACTGGGTAATTTTCTGAGTACTTAAAATTGAATTAATAGTTAAAATGTACATTAGAAATTTATAGGGGGCCTGCCCATTAGCTCAGTTGTTTAAGTGCCTGCTTAAGCAAAGGAGTCAGGCTCAGGATACTGTGGTTCCATCCCCAGATTCTCATGTCTTACCAGACCTGACCTTAAGATATCCTGAGCCAGCCAAAAAGAAATCTATCTCAGCTTTGCTTGCAAGCAGGTGCAGGGGCTGGGGCATTCGATCCCCGGGCCTGCCATGCCAGCCCCTCCCCTAGAGTGCACTGAGACAGCAATTGAGATTGAGCATGGTGGCTCGTGCCTGTAATCCCAGCTCTTGGGAGGCTGTAAATGGGCGGATCACCACAAGTCTGATCTAGTAGTGAGACCCTGAACAGCCTGTAGACACTTCCCTAAAAAATAAAACATTTTTAAAAAGAAGTTATCGAATGCTCAGATGCATCCTGTGATTTACAGGCAGGGGAAGTTCTCCAGGAGACTTACACACAAGCAAAGAGAAAAATGTATATGTGTATCTTTAAAATCAGGTTACATCTGTGTACTTTAAAATTGGCTTTTAAATAGTTCAGTTCATTTGGGCTTTCACGAAAGTCCCCTGAGCCAGAAATACAGAGGCAACTTTTCTCCCTTATCTGCTTATTGAGCTTATTTCACTTGCTGTAATGACTTCCAGGAAGGCTTTATGCTCAGTCATGCACATTTTGGGCCGACTGATAGCGACCTCCACCTCGGTGTTGCAGGAGGCTGTATTATCAGGACCCGGAAAGACTCCAGAAATTGCAGCAGTTAGTTCAGCGCCTAATGTAACAGAATGGATTACACTGGCTGGGCGGTGAGCAGCTGAATAGATGAAAAAGAGCAGGAATTTCTGGTGGTGGTAGCACACACAGGATGCAGCCATTCCGCCTGGGATGAGGGGCTGAAGAGAGAGGTCAGACTCAGAGAAGCTGAGAAGCTTAGAGAACGGGCCCAGAAACCTGCAGGGACCCACCAGAGCCAGAAACCAGGGACGGGGTGGACTTTGTTAGCTGAGGCCATATCTCAGTAAATCAGTAAACTGGAATCAGTCACGCCTGAAGGACCGGAGGACTGTGGCCAAGACACCACGGTCCAAGCAGGGAGCAGATGAGAAGGAAAGCGGCGGATCCTTCTCCACCAGCCTCACAGGCTCCCAAGTCCCCATTGGGCAGAGTCTGAAGGATTCAGGCAGCAAACGTAGGGCATGCAGGCACAGCATCACAAAATCCGGCACTAAGGGGCCGGGGAGATGGCTCAGTGGAATAAGCACTTCTCTGGCAAATGCAAGGGCCTGAGTTCAATCCCCAGTTCCATTAAAAAAAAAAAAAAGAAGAAGAAAAAAAAAAAAAACCAGCATTAAATGGGGCATGGTGACACACACCTATATCCCAATGTTCAGGAGGCTGAGGCAGGAAGATCACTGTGAGTTGGAGACCAGCCTGGGCTACAAAATAAGCTCAAAACTAGTCTGAACTGCATAGTAATACCATTTCAAGCAAACAAAAATAAGAAAAGCACGAGAGCGCTTGAGGCTAAGAGACACCAGCTTAACCAATAACACTGAGCCAGGGCCCAAATTCCAACTGCCTCCCCCAGCATAACATCCGCTAGGTGCTGGAGCTCACCTACATGTGAACGACAGCAACTGCATCATCCCTTGCCCGTGTGCTTCTGCCTCTTACGCCAACCTCCAGATACACGAACCTTGTCTTATTTTTTACTAAGATACAATATTTATACATCTTTATAGATACATTATGGTACTCTGAAACATGTATAAAATGTATGGTAATGAAATCAAGGTAATACGCACTTTGATCGCTTCAAAGTGTTGGGAATTTCATTCTCTTCTAGTCACTTCAAAGTATCCTAGTTTTAATTAATAGTGGCCCTATTGTGCTATGGAAAACCAGAATTAATTCCCCCTCTGGAACTGTGCTTTGGTGTCTTTATTTAAATTTCGTCACCCACCCCTGTCCTCAGTCTCAAACAACCACTGCAGATCCTGTTCTGCAAATTCACATTTTAGTTTCCAGGCACAAGTGAAAATGTGGTGTTTGTCTGTCTCTCTGTCTGTCTTTCTCTGTGTGTGTGTGTGTGGTTTTTTTTGAGACAGAGAGAGAGAGAGTCTTGCTGTATAGTTCAGGCTGCCTCTGAATTAATATATAGACCAAGCTGTCCCTGAACTTGCAGCAATCCTCCTGCTTCACCCTCCCGAGTGCTGGGATCATTGGCATGTACCACCATTCCTGGCTTAAAACAGATTTATTTTTTGTTTTGTTTTGGTACTAGGAATCAAACTCAGGACCTTGCACTTGCCTGGCAAGCACTGTACCACTGAGCTACAGCACTGGCCCACATTTGTTGTTCTGAGTCTGTCTTATTTCATTTAGTTCCACCCACATTCCTGACAATAGGATATCTTTCTTTCTTTCTCTCTTTCTTTCTGTCTTTCTTTCTTTCTTCCTTTCTTTTGTTTGTGGTTGAGCAGTACGTATGCCCTACATTGTCTTTATTCACTCACACAAAGAGGGGCATCTAGATTAAATTCATGTATTAACCCTGGTGAAACTGCAGTAAACACAGGAGTACAGATGTCTCATTACATGATTTTGGCTACTCTGGATATGCACCTCCTACTGGGACTGCTGGCTCATTGGAGAGTTCTATGTTTATGTTCTAAAAGAGTTGCATCCTGTTTTCCAGCATACAAGGCTGTGGGGCTTATGGCTGTGATACTCATGATCCTGGGTGGGAATGTCCCCAGGTCACATGACACAAGCCCTGGGTCAGAGCACATGGCATTGGTATCTGTACTCCTGGAGCCATGGGAAGCAGATGGCACCTTCCCTGGGGACCAGAAAACAGGTACAGATGGTTTTGCACTGGTAGTGATGGTCCCAAGACCAAAGGCTAGGACGCAGCTGTCCTTGGTTGCTCTAGTAGAGTGATTGTGCACCAGGGCTGAGGTGCTGGTTACTGGGTTCCTAGAGCTACAGAGCACAGCAAGGACCTTGCGCAGCTCCCAGCAGTCAGACAGAGGTGATTGCAGGCCTTTTCCATCACAGCCATGATCCCAAGACCATGGGCTGGAGAGACCTTCCCAAGCTCCTGTGGGGCGAGTACAGGCAGGACTCAGGCCTGTGGCTGTGACAGCAGCTGGTCCTAATGCTCCAGGGCACTTAGGGACCCATTCCCAAGAGCTGGTTCCCACACGCAGTGCAAACAGGGGGTTGGCTGCTTGGCCCCGAGAGTCTGATGGCGTCTCCCAGTATATTGTAGCGGCTTAGCTTTTGGTGGTTAGAGAGCATGGCTGGTGTGAGTTGTCTCTGGAAGACACCATTCTCTCTCAGGCCAGCCATGTCCCCAAGCAGGACTGAAAGCCCATGAGGACTGGAATTCTGCAGCCAGAGCATGGATCACGGCTGTGACAAGGCTGCTTGTTCTCTTATACATAGCTTTTCCCAACAGGTAGAGTGGAACCTACTCCCCCTCCCAAGCACCCAGGGCTATAGTTCCAGTGCTCTGTGCTCCTCTCCCAGGGTCACCCTTCTGACTGTGTGCTGGGTAGGGATCCAGTCACTGGCTGGAATCTCCTCACAGAACACAGGGATTAAACTAAAAAAATCATTAAATAAAAGTGAAGAGTCACATTCTGTTAGATTCAAACTTTAAAATCTAGCAGGGTGAAAACTTGACTGAGGAATGAGTAAGAATTGACATGGTTTCTTACTCTGAAAGAATGTTTTAAATATCCTCTCTTTGGGACCTAAATTTAATGGTAGTGAATGATGATTGCCCTGAGCCATGATGTAAGCCAGAGCTGATTAATTCCGAAATGATCCTTTGCCAATATTTGGGAAGAGATACCAGGAACCACATGAATAAAGGAACACAAAGCTCATAACAGCACTGCAGATAGTTGACTTAATCAAGTTTAAAATTTTAAAAAGCTCTAGAGGATTAAGGATGGAAGATAGAGCTATTCTCTTTCTGTGGACTCAGTAAGAACATTAAGCTGCATTTCAAACATGAATTCACCAGTACAAAAACTCACCAGAGCCTCAATTAGTGTGAGGAGTCATCCTTGCCCCAAATCCTTCTGAAAAATCAAAGAGAGCTTTACCTGCCACTGCAGAGAGAGTGCAGCGGGGCCCAGACCCTGGCGCTCCGGGTCCATCCCTACACCGTTATCTCACACTCAGTACCTCTAGTCTCATTCCAACTTTTTATTTTCCAGGCTTTTCTTTCTTTCTTTTTTTTTTTTTTTCTACTGCCTTAGGTTTATTTGTACAAAGAGCACAAGAAAACACCAGTCTCCCACAGATGGCACCCCAGGGGTCACACCAGTCCTTTTGTTTTTATATCAGCAGATAAGAGGCTTTTACTGTGGCACCTCCATGGGGGACTGGGCACCTTTGAGGGCCCTGGGCTGGAGCAAAAGCTGGACCCTTGGCCTTGGCTGGAGCCTGGGCCTTTGGCCGGCAAGGCCTGCAACCCTTGGCAATGCAGGGACGGATATGCTTCCCAAGCTTGGGGTGGGCAGTATAGGCAAGTTGAGCGAGCCTGCAGTTTACTCCCTTTGGGATGATCCTGGGCTTGACGAGGGCCTTGATAGCTTCGGCACGTACACTCATGGCCTTGGCATTGTTTGCTTGCGTCTTCTTGAAGCCCTTCTTGTTGTGCTTCTTGGCAAAATGCATGTTCCTACCCCCTTCAGAGATATCTTTGTGAACGAGGTTTCTTGATGCCATTTCTGTTCCATTTTGGGGACTGGCTGTGCGTGGTTCTTGGACTTGGCCATAACTGCACTGTGAACCGCGGCTGCCAAGAGCCTGGAAACCAGAAGAAGAAAACATTTACAGGTTTTCCTCTCTGTGTCTACCTTCCTTCTTCTGAAGGTGGCCCTGTATCTTCAACACTGTGTCCCTCACCATGGGGAAACACAAAAGGAATAAAAGATACAGGTCCTGCTGAGTGCTATTTTTAATCTGGCTGGGGATATAAACCAACATTCACAAGCCAATTAAAAGCCATAGCACAAAGTGCAGGGACCACAGTCCAATCCCCAGCACCACACGCTGCCCCAGCCCCACCCCTAGGGTGAGCTAAGCCGGCCAGAGTCCGGGCACGGTAGCGCCTATAATCCCAGCACTGAGGAGGCTGAAAGCAGGAGGATCACCATGAGTCCGAGCTGTGCTGTGAGACCCTGCAACAACCAAATACATTTTTTTTTAATAAATCCGTAATACAGAGTGTGGCCCGCGCATGGCAGAAGGGAGGTGGCAGTGGTGCGGAGCTGTACTGGTCTGCTGGGCTGCAGGAGTCGCTCAAGGGAGTCGCACGTGGTGACTCCTCGCCGCTCCCATACTGTGACAGCGATGCCTATATAGAAGAGTGACAACAGCTGGCTACACATCTCAGCACTGAACCAGTTCCTCAGTTACCCTGGCTCTCGAAATTGCTATGGGAGATTGGATGACTGTTACAGATCCAGGTCTGTCTGCAGAAAAGCAAAAATGTCTCTCTCTATACCTCAGAAACAAAGATGTCTCCATCAAGTTTATACTCACAGCAACTGCTATGTTCTTCAATACCTTTATAAAAAATGTACACAGGTTTTTCAGTGCCTTCTGCACAGAAGAGAATATTGAACAAAGTTTTTCATATCTTGATCAGGAATTGACTACTTTTGGGTTTCCTTTATTGTATGAAGAACCAAAAAAGTAAAGAAGCAAAGAAAGAAATATAGTTGCTGTTTTAAATTGTATGAGTGAACTACTTTGTACTTCAGCAGAAGAATCTTCTAGCTCAGGAAAATGTAGAAACACAAAAATTCGAAACTGGGAAGTGACATGGACCATCTGCAGAGCTGCTATGCAAAACTTAGGGAACGCCTGGAAACATCCAGGAGGGAAGTTATTGGGCTTCAGGAGAGAGAAGACAGTTACAGTGCAAGAACAGGAATTTGCACCAGCTGCTGAGAAATGAGAACGATGAGGTACAAAAATTACAAAATATCACTGCAAGTCTAGCTACTCAGTACAATCATGATATGAAAAGAAAAGAACGTGAATATAATAAACTAAAGGAACGTCTACATCAACTTGTTATGAACAAAAGGGATAAAGAAAAAAAAAATAGCCATGAATGTGCTGAACTCCATGGGCAGAGCTGATGGGAAAAAGAGAGAGGCTCTCGGAGGACTGGTAAAACTGAAGCCAGGAACGAGGATGAAACACATAAAATTCTCTAGAATGATTATGAATACCGGCGGAAACAAATCCTAATGGAAAATGCCGAACTTAAGAAGGTTCTCCAGCAAATGAAAAAGGAGATGATCTCTCTTCTTTCTCCCCAAAAGAAGAAACCTAGAGAAAGAGCAGATGTTGAAGAGGATGCTGGAGAACTGGGCAGAGAGAGCACGTGGGACCTTTCCTGTGAAACTGTGAGAGCAGCTTACAAACAGCATCAGGAGACAGTGGAGAATCTCGAAAAGTCGTGTAGAAAAGCTTGACAACCAAGTTTCGAAGGCGCACTTGGAAGGTTTTAACCATGAAGACGTGATGTCACGACAAGACCATGAGTGGGAAACTGAGAAGCTGGAGTTAGAAATTCAGCAATGTAAAGAAATGATGAAAGCGCAGCTGCAACTTCTACAGCAGCACCTCGGCACGACGGGGAAGACAATACCTCTTCATTGTTAGGAGACTTATTGGCTGGAAGAAAAGGAACGCCTTAAGGCAGAGTGGTCCCTTTTCAAAGAACAAAAGAAGAATTTTTGAGAGAGAGAGAGCCGAAGCTTCACAGCTTCACGGAAGAGGGCATCCGCCTAGGGCTGGAGGTTCTGTGCGCAGCAGTGCTGCTGCAAGTTCGGGGCTTGGGCTTGGCGGGCCTCGCGCTGGAGTTCTAGCCCTGATTGTGCGGTTTCTTTGCTTTCCGGCTTTTCTCCTGAGCACTTACTGATTAGCTCCTAAGTAACCTTAAGTTGAAATCTTATCAGCTGTTACACAGTGGTGTCTTCCCCTGCCCACCTCCCCCGTTTGGGAACTGCAATTAAAAACCAAATTCTGATTGGCGTTCTGCTGTTAAGGGTTCACCTTCACATCAGAGGTCTCTGTCAGACTCCTGTTATTTATTCACTGTCACTACTATTGATGTAGAAGATAGTATAAGAATATGTATTTTTTAAAGTAATAAATACAGTAAATAACATTCTCCTGTTTATATCCCTCATTCAGAAATATATGTTTTAAAAGTAAAAAAAAAAATAAAAATCCATAATACAGATGCAATATTATATATTCACAAAATTAAGCACAGCTGTTCCTCAACTTACAATGAGATTATGTCTTTTTAAGTTTCTTTTTTCTTCCTTTTATTTTATTTTATTGTTTATCTATCTATTTAATGTATTTGGTTGTTACAGGGTCTCACTATGCAGCTCAGATTCATAGTGCTCGTCCTGCTTTCAGCCTCCCCAGCGCTGGAATTACAGGTGTGCACTACCATCGCCAGACTCTGTGGCTGGCTCAGCCCACCAGGGGGCAGGGCTGGCATGGCATGTGGTGCTGGGGATCGAGCCACAGTCCCTGTGCTTGCCTAAGCTTGCCCTGAGCAGGTACTTTAGTCTGCTGAGCTATCTCACCAGCCCTTTCTTCCTCTTATTAACACTGCCTATTAATTTTACAAACTATTGGGTTTAAATGCATCTATTGTGCTCATATCCACCCCTATTATTACCTTTCATGACATGCCCCACTTTCTTCCTCTTGGCTAAGATATTACATCTTGATAAGCCCATTATAAATTGAAATGAGTCACTAAGTCAGGAGATATATTTAGTAGCCTAACCCACTGGAAAAAGCATTTAATGCACCTCACCTACCAAACCTCAGAGCTCAGCAACACTATAGAGAGTTCACTGATTTTTCTTATGATTGGATGGCTGATGGGAAGTATGTTTCCACAAGTCATTAACCCAGAAAGAGATCAAAACTCCAGGTGTAGCTTCTACAGATTCTTGTCGCTTTCACACTACTGTAAAATCAAAAAATCATAAATCTAAAGTCACAAGTCAGGGACCATCTGTACTAATCTCCAGCAAAAACCAGTGCTCAGTTCATTTGAACCAAGCTAATCCAAAAGGGGTTTCAAGCAACCCAAAAGCTTTATTTAAAGAGTCCCTTGAAAGTTTGTGAGGCTTTTTGGATCAAGTGATTTTATTTTTAAAGGAAAAGATGCCTGATGACTTCGTGAACATTTCTGCATAATGTTAAATGGCCATCTAGTGCATTGGAATACTAAATGTCACATAGCAGATGCTGAGGAACACTTCTGAAAAATTTAGAGTCGGTACGGCATTTCCCCAAATGCGCATCCACTGACCATTCTTTAACCCAAGCCTGTTTCGCAAACAATCCTACATGGAAACTACTGTGTACATCATAGATCAGACCAAGGAAACATAGAACATTCACTCTAGGAAAATTTTAATTGTAGATTCCTGCTTTACTGTATTCCCACTCCAAAATTCTAAAGAGAGCAACACCCAAATCAAAAACTACAAAGCTCTAACCAACAGAAGCTCATCAATTAAGATTCCATAAACAAATTCCATTTTTAGTAAAATTGCCTTAAAAAGAATTACACACACACACACACACACACACACACACACACACACACACACAAGAATTACAGTAATCTAATCAGTGGTTATCACCAAAAAAAAGTCAGTGGGTTCAAAAGTTTGGCTTTATCCTCCATTATAAGCAGCCAACTTCATTATGCCTTCTGCCTAATAATTATAGATCTTATTAGCAGAGATTGCTTCAAAACATAGAAATAATAGACATTACAAATTGCCTGCGCTCCAAGGCACTAGAGATTTGTGTCATTTCAAACATCAATATAGAAAAACATGACTTTTGTTTAATTCAGTCACTGGTGACGTTCTCCAAGTGTCGTGAAATTATGCAATTTAAGGGTCATCTGAGTCGCACACACTCCTTTAAGAAAATGCTATTTCAAGGACCAGCCAGATAGCTCAGTGGACTAAGGCACCTGCCTAGGAAAGTGCAGAGCCAGGGTTCAATCCCCAGGGGGGCCCTGAGATGGCAACTGGGCATGGTGTTGTGAGCCTATAATCCCTTTTATTAACACCACCTATTAATTTTACAAACTATTGGGTTTAAATGCATACATTTTGATCATATCATGCTGGGGATCCAACCCCAGACCCCTGCTTCAGCCTAAGCAGGCGCTTTAATCTGCTGAGCTATCTGGCCCAGAGTATTTTAAATATTGATTCAAAACTAGATTTTTGTAAAGTATTTTCTTCTAAATTATCATGGACAGCCCTCTTTCAGCCAATTCCAAGTTCTTACATCAACATTTCCTCATTTCTTAACTTGAAGGTTGTTTTATTCACTCTCTTTTTTTTTTAAGGCACTATTCGTTGACATTAAATTATGGCCTATAATTTGAGACTGACCCTGCAAGTGGTGGTGCGCGCCTATAATCCCAGCAATTGGGAGGCTGAAAACAGGAAGATCACTCTGAGTCTCATCTCTGTAGTGAGACCTTGTAGACCCTGTACTAAATACATTAAAAGAAAATGTTATTTCAGTCCTGCTTGGAGGAAGTGGCTGTGCTTTTTCCTACCTGTGCCATTTGGTATTTTTTCTCCCTTTCATTCAAGTCAACTCATGTATAAATGATGTAAAATACATCTTAAATTTCTGAGGCAGTAGCCTATCTTTTGGGGTTTTTTTATTATAAAGTGCTCAATGTTATAATAGTACTCAGTGTAGAATTCTTAGAAAATAAAGAAATGTATAGAGAAAATTCAAAAATTATCTAAAATCCCAGTCTAAGAATACTCACTAGTTATAACGTGGCATATTGTATTCTGATACTTTTA
This sequence comes from Ctenomys sociabilis, assembly GCA_004027165.1. Taxonomy (NCBI): domain Eukaryota; kingdom Metazoa; phylum Chordata; class Mammalia; order Rodentia; family Ctenomyidae; genus Ctenomys; species Ctenomys sociabilis. Next base: position 35,033 of record PVKA01009870.1, read on the forward strand.
TTAACATCTGTTGCACAGTTAAGATAATTTCATACCATATATATGCACACTTTTCATTGGACCTAAACTTGCCGGCACTGTCTCTTCCACTAATGTCTTGGTAAATGCACTTCTACTGGGCTTCTCTTCCACACTGTGCACATGCTAAGTTATTTCATCATTCCCAGGAATGAACTCAAAACCGTCCCCCCTGAGCTAAATCACCACCCCAACCCCATTTTTTGTAAGGAACAGCAAAAGGCAGAGATCAGCCAAGACCACCAAGTTTATGGAAAGGCCACATGGCGTGGAACTTATTGTGCCTGGGTATGGGCAGACATTGGACAAAAAGGGCATCTGTAGGGTGAAAAAATGTGGGTCTCCTTTAACAGGGCTTGGAAGAAGACAAGGGTTATTAAATGGGAAGCTCTTAGTCAACATCAATAGTCAGAGTTTTCTGGAGGTCTTGTGCCTCTGTGGGCAAAGCACTAGAGACATCAGATGTAAATGTTTAAATGTCTTCAGATGTCCAGGTGTTTGGAAGACTTCCCGCCCCATCTTAACTCATGACATCCTGAGTTTGCAGAGGGCACTGGAGCTGAGCTGAGAACAGCCTCTGCTGAGTATTGGGAGAGTCACTGGGTGTTGGCTATTGGGCATTGGGCACTGGGAGAGTCATGTTCAAATAGAGTCTTACACTTTTATTTTCTATTTTGTGACAGGGTCTCAGTAAATTGCTAAGCTGCTTTGGCTGGGCTTGAATTTGGCCTCACAGAGTGCTAGGATTATAAACAATGGGTTTCCCTATTGGTGAGCCTTCCACAGGCACACATTTCCAGCACTGTTACAAATAACTTGATGACTGTATATGTACACAAATTCTATGGCTGGGAACCCAGAGCTCTGAAGAAGGGGCCAGAGTGCTTGCCTTATGGCCACATCCCTGAGAGTTTTGAAGGAAATATTCTTACAAAAATACAGAGCCAAACAACATTACAAACATGTTTAAAGATCTTAATACTTATAAATGTGTGGCTTCCCAGAAGATTGTTCCAACTTACACGCCACGGACAAAGAATAAGTAGGAGCACTTCCCTTTGTTACCAGCAGCACAAAGCAATTATATTTTTAGGGGGAAATTACTTCTTGATATTATTTAGATTTATGTTGTTAAGTAAACAGTGAGCTTGAATACTTGATTCCCAGAGTACCTTTTTCTCTTTTCTTTTTTAAAGTATTCAGCACAAGGTGTCTCACTACACAGATCTGACTCACAATGAAGCTCCTGTTTTCAGCCTCCCAAGTGCTGGGATAACAGGCGTGCGCCATCACGCCCAGTCTCAGGCAACATCTCAGATTGCCCCAGGGGCAGGGCCGGCACCACCTGCCGGGGATCCAGCCCCCGGCCCATGCTTCAGCCTAAGCAGGCGCGTTAATCCGCTTAGCTATCTGGCCCCGAGTATTTTAAATACTGATTCAAAACTAGATTTTTGTAAAGTATTTTCTTCTCGATTAATATGGCCAACCCTCTTTCAGCCAATTCCAAGTTCTTACATCAACATTTCCTTATTTCTTAACTTGAAGGTTGTTCTATTCTCTTTTTTTTTAAGGCACTATTTGTTGATATTAAATTATGGCCTAAAGCAAATTGTTCAGTGGAAAACAGTTGATCCTAAACCAAAAACATTTCAATGTAGTAGAAAGTATATAGAAGTAGGCATCGGAAAATACAGAAACAAAAACATTTAGTGTTTGGCTGAAAATCTGTGTATCCAGCAGGGCTTCTGAGAGCGCGCAATGACGAAGCACAGCTCGCTTTCTGCATGTCTTGGTGAACGGGTGCCTGCTCAATCAAAGCACTTTCCTCATTGATGACGCCTCCCGGGCCTCGAAGCTAGACCTCAGCATTAGCAAGGGGCTGGCGTTCCTTCTTAGCGCTTCTCCTTACACGCATCGCTCATCCACTCCCCAATCTGTTTCGTAAATGGCCACAGTTCCTTCTGAAGAAGTACTTCAACATTCCAAATTATGTGACGCTCCAGGTGACTTTTTTCAGAATTTCAATACATACTGGTGAGAGAGTTTAAAGAAAAAGTAAGAACCAGCAGGCGCAAAGAGCGCTCCTGACCACAGTTTTGGTCGCAGGATGCAGAAATCCCAGCAGAACACCTGCCTCGCCGCGCGGGGGCTGGCTGGTGACATCTCCTGCCGCGCGCACGCCCTGCACCGCTCTCTGCACGCGCGGTTTCCAGGCCGTACAGCGGTGCTGCAGTCCATGCCGTTCTTCCCTTCTGTAGCTGAAACCATAACCTCCGAAAGGCTAGAGCTGTGACTGGACCCTAGATTTGTCTCTTTCTAGAATCTGAGTGGATTTACTAATTTTTAAATTTTTTCAATAAGATATATACACAAAGAGGGAACAGAAATGCACTGCATCAAAAATAGAATAAATCCCAGATAATTTAGTGGATTAGAGCTCCTGCTCGACAGACACTGGAACCGAGGTTTGATCCCCAGCTTGCTGTTCCGGCCCCATTTCCAGGGCGCACCGAGACGGCAACTGAGACTGCACATGGTGGTGCGCACCTATCATTCCAGCTCTTGGGAGGCTGAAAACTGGAGGATGACTACTTTTTCTTGTATGTTTGTTTGCTTGTTTTTGTTTTTTTGGCAGAACCGGGGATTGAGCTCAGGCCCTTGTGCTTGCCAGGGAAATGCTTATTCCACTGAGCCATTTCTCAGGCCCCTGGAGGATCACTACGAGTCCAATCTGTGTAGTGAGACCCTGTAGACCCTGTACTAAATACATTAAAAAGAAAGAAAGAAATAGTTCGTGTAATTTATTTTTCATTAGCACATGCCTGCAGCATGTACAGTTCACAGTCATGGAAGTGGGCACATGTGCGGAATGCAGTTTCTTTCTTTTTTATCCCCTTCTCCTTCCCTCCCAACCCCTCCAAATGGCCCAATTCAGCCAATAAAAGTATTATATCCCATGTGATGCTTTAGAGACATTTATACTTTTTTAAAAAAGTATTTGTTCTTTTCAAATTTGGCCCAGTATCCTGGGCTGGCCAAATAGCTCAGCAGATTAAAGCGCCTGCTTAGGCTGACTGGAGTTCAATCCCCTGTGCAGGCCGCGCCCGGTGCAAGCCCAGACGGCAATTTAAGACTGGGCATGGTGGTGCATGCCTGTAATCCCAGCTCTTGGGAGGTTGAACACACGCAGATCACTTTGAATCCAGTCTACGTAGCGAGACCCTGTAGACTCTGTACTAAAAATAAAAAATAAAATAATTAAAAGAGTATCCTGCATTCTACCAGGGTGGTGAGCTGTGTTTCTATATTTCCTACAGCACAGGAATAGAAATGGCAGGGCTATAGATTTAGGAGACCTGGGTCCTAATTTCTACCCTGTGGCCATTCGTCTTGTGACCTTGGACAAGCCCCTTGTACCTCAGGAACTTTGGCTTTCTCCTTTTTTCAAAACCAACACCACAAAAAAGTCCTCAAAAAGGCTAAAATCTTCATCAATCATAAGAGAAATTCAGTAGCTGGCGTCTTGTCTTGACAAGCCAAGAAAAGACACCACAAGTGAAAATCCTGAAAACAGCGCTGGAACATTCCTGTGTCCACCTTAGGGTTTCAGGGTCACAGGAGCGTGGGAAGGGGGAGGGGCAGGTGGCAATGTTGTTTCTCATGCCAGGCACTTAGCTGTGTTTAGTGGTTTTCTTGTTTCTTTTTTTAATTTTTAAAATCCTTTATTTGTTTGTTTATTTATTTATTTATTTATTTGATATACGGTCTCGCTGCACAGCTCAAACTCATTGTGAGCCTCCTCTCTCAGGCTCCGAAGTGCTAGGATTGCAGGCGTGCACGCCCACACCAGGACCCAGGGGCCAGCTCGGCAGTGGGTTAGCATGGCATGTGATACCAGGGATCACACCCAGGTCCTTGCACTTGCCAGGGAAGTACTTAGACCACGAGCTATCTCCACAACCCCTGTTTATTGTTTTTTAACACTGATTTGACCTTGGAAATTTAGAATTGTTGAAAAAAATTAAAGGAAAAAAGATGAACATGAATTTTAAAATCATACTAAGGTAAGAATAATAATCATCATAATTTCCCAACAGCGTTGAGGGCAAAAGTAAGCATAAGTGTATCGGAATGCTTAAATTCCAAAGTGAATGTCATCATGCCCGTCTTTTTTCAAATACTGGGAAGAAATCATGTCACCTCTCTGTCCCCAAAGAAACTTGACTGGCAAGAGAATTTTCCGTGACATTTTTGATAAGTCACCCAGCCCTGACTGGGCCAGTGTCTGGCTGTTCTAACGAGAACGTGTTCAAAAGGGCACAGCGCTCCTGAAGGATTTAATAAATCTTTTCATGCCAATGAGGAATTCAGGTTACAAAATTTAATTACAAAGGGGAAAACACCTCTTGGGCTTCTTACGTAGGGCAGTGTCTTGAAGAAGACAGAGTGCCTCTCCCTATATTTGCCTCTCAAATAAAGGAGACTGTCCCCACCTGCTTAAATGAAGAATTGTCAGGTGCTGCCCAGCCAGGGACAGATTGCTGGGTCTTTTAGCAACTGATGTGAGCCGCAGCGCCTCCTGGAGACACAGGAGGGGAAAGCAACAGGGCTGCTGGAGTTTCAGTCTACTTGACCTCTGGCTGCTGTGCTCTGCCCTCTAGTGGCAGAAGGTGCTATCTACACTCGAAAACGCTTGCTTTCCCCAAACGCATCCGCGGCAGTGGTTTCCAGGTAAGTGAATCTATATCTAGAGAAATAGAGAAATGATAAATTCTACAGATGCCATTCTGTTCAGAGGTACGTAGGAGGTGAGGTTTCTTTGGATTTCTCACTCGTTTGAGCTAGTGATTCCCTAGATATTAAAAAACTAAGGCCAATGTTCAAAGTAAAAATGCATTTGAAAGATTGCCTTCATTGTGAGAGTTTCATTCACCTGGATTCAGAGGACTTATGAAATAAAGACAAAGACAGAAATTTTAATGTCCTGTATGCCTTCTCAAATTTTATTTTATTTTTATCTATTGAGTTTTCTATTTTAGGGAAGGGTCTACAGGGTGTTCAGGGTCTCACTACTAGATCGGACTCTTAGTGATCCGCCTGTTCAAAGCCTCCCAAGAGCTGGGATTACAAGTATGCACCACCGCACCCAGTCTCAATTGCCATCTCAGCATGCCCCAGCGGCAGGGCCAGGGATCGAACCCCTGGCCCCTGCGGCTGCTTGCAGGAATCTCATATCGTTTGAAAATGAGTACTATTTGTATTCTAGGAATCACTGTCCCCACCTACCCAGATAGTCTCTCAAATTTCTAAATAAAGTTGTTTCCAGTTGGAATAGATATTCAGAAGCATCAGCTCCAGGGCAAATAAGATGCTCCCCTCTCCGGGTTGCATAAGACTTGAAACCTAAGTAGGGAGAGTGACCCATCTGGTCTGCCAGAGTTCAGTACTTTGCCCATGATGGGAACTCAGTAGAAAATGCTGGGAAACACGAAGGCTGCAGGTGACAGCGAGCAACTGCCACTCAGATTTTCTGCCCCCCCCCCCAATGCAATGCCCTTCTGATGTAGGGAATGTGCTATACTACTGCTAAACAATCCAATTAATATGAAGGAAATATTAATAATGTAAAGGGAATATTATAACTCCCAACCTGCTAGATGTCTCAAACACATGTAAGTTTGTGTTCTCTAAAACTGATGAATAAGTTTTGGGAACAATGGAGGTTAAGAGTGGAAACTGTTTATTGAGAGAAAGCCTTTTTCTGAGAAGGACAGAAGGAAGCCCAGAAAGTGAGCTGCCCACAGGCTCCACTTCTTAAGGATATTTTATTGTTCAGCAAAGCCATGAGGTGAGGTGGGCTCAAGGTGGTACAAAACCACAGTCAACTAATAAGGGCTAGAAAGATAGTTGCTTAGGTAATACTGAGCTAATGGGAGGTTGATACAGGAGAAATGAAACTCCTGGCCCGAAAGGTGCCTGGACAAGTTCATATTCTCTAAAACCAAAGAATGAAGTTTAGGAACAAATACAGGCTAAGAGCAGACTATTTATTGGGAAAGGAAGCTTCTGTCTGAGAGGGACAGAAGGGGGGCCCAAGTGGGTTGTTCCTAGGAAGCTGTCTCTTCCAGGGACTTCATAGAGTAAAAGCATGCAGGTCTAAGGTGGAGAACATGGGAATTCGCTTAGGTGGACATCAGGTGGGACAAAACTATGGTCAACCAAAGGGTTACACATACCCTTGCTCAGGTAAAAGTGATTAAGTCTGGGACCAAATGGAAAAGCAAGCCAATAGCAAGTGGGCATGAATATAGAGCAGGACTTTGTCCAGTAGCCAGCCAGTAGCGGTTGGATCAGCGACTTCCTGGCTTCCTCAAGGTGATGATCAATCCCGGATGCTTATCTTTAGGGCCGTCAGCATTGGTTCAACCTTTGCTCTCCAGATCCGGCCAGCAGCAGGAGTACCGTCGCTCTCACAGTTGCAGTGTATCTTGGCCTCACTGCTGTCTCCTTGAGGGCCTCGCCCTGTCTGATGCCTATAATATTTCTGTCTAATTCAGCTGCCTACAACAAAGTCACAGGTGGTGAGAGAAGGGGCAAAGCTATGGAGAACAGTAAGAGCACAAGTGTGGTTGCTTAGGTACTATTGATTAAATGGGGATCAAGTGGGGAAGTAAGTCATGTAATAAATACCAATCACTGCTGTTCATCCCTAGGGGAAGCAGGTGGGTGCAGTCCTTCCTTAGTCCCGAGGCCGACCTTCAGCAAAAGCACCTCCAGCCACAGGTGCCTGCTGCACTGACCTCTGGACAGCCCAGCCCTGTTGCCTACAGTATGTCTAAATAACTTAGATATCTCCAATCCTTTCTTCCACACCAGAACCTTAGGAGTTCTGGTTAAGACAAGCAGTCTGCTTGATGACCCTCAGCTGGTGTTTCCTCACAGGAAGCTGTAGGATGGGGACCAGGACAGAAGGATGCCAAAACAGAGCATCAATATTATTTGGGCCAAAGGTGAGTCTGGGATATTCTCTCTAGGGAATACCAGGGATGGGGAGTAGGGGGTTGAGGCACTCATGAACTCCTTTGATTTTCCCTAGAGGTTTCCATATTAATGAGACTGGGAATTGAGAATTATTTATTGGATCAGAGTAGACAGAAGGCTTTGTGTGCCAGGAGAGAAAAATCAGAAAATAAAGACCTTCAGGAAAAGGGTAACAGTCAGTAACCTACACCAGGAAGGGAGTGAGAGAAATGGACCCTAAATCCAGCCGTGAGGCTAAGTCCACGTAGCTCCTGAATGACCAGGTGTGGAGAGGACAGGGAAGCACTGGACTACACTGTAACGTCTCGGGGAGGGTTGTAGTCCCCTCCATGCTATGCCACACTGTAATAGCCAGGGTGTGGCAAGACACTGCTCTGCCACAACATGCTGCTGCTGGTGTTAGAGCAATTTTAAGTTTACCAGAGATGAAAAAAAAAAAAAAAAAACAAAAACAAGTGGCACTCAGAGAAATGGAGGGAGCCAGCGTTCTTGCTAGCAGGCCCAGAGAAGGCCAGCACTCTGAAGTCTGAGCCCAAGCCTGGGGCATAGGCCCTATACAGAGGCTGTGGTGGGAAAAGACAAGCAGGCTGAGTTGTAGAAGGAGGACAGAGGCAGTTACCCAAAGGCAGCAGGCTTATAGCTCCGCATACCTGGGTGGCTTCAGCTGGCCATGGAGAGGGATTGCAGGCTGTGTGAAGCCAGGGGGTACAGCTGACACAAGAAAAGGAGGGAGGGGTCGGCAGGGGCCTCCGAGTTGGAAAGTTTCATTTTCCCCAGCACAACAGGCAACTCCCAGTCATGAGCGAAGGTAAAGAACCAAGGAAACATCTCTAAAAGAAAATGATTTACTTGAAGATAGGAAGGGAAGAAGAGAGAGATGACAGATGCTACTGGTAAGGAGTAGAGGGAATTTGAAAGAATTGCTCAAGTGAGTTCTTCTCGGTACCTCCTTTTGTTGAGGTCTTGGTCTCAGGCAGGCTCCTGGAATCTGACTGCGCATGGCTCCTCTCATCCTAGCCTTGGATCTCTCCCAGCCTTGCAGCCTTCCCTGGTCTTTCTGAGGGTAAGATTGTGGGTGGGGCTCCTAGGACAGGTCCATTAGGCTAAAGGATTATGTTCATCCTACCTAGGAATTACGGGCTCCTGAGTTCCTTGTCTTTGTCTTCCTAATTGCTTGAGTTTACCTGCCTTTGTCTAACTCCTCAGAGTCCAGCTGCCTTTGCCCTTCTAATTGCTGGAGCTTGGTCAGAACTGCCTTATTAATTTTTAATAAAGTTTAATGAGGCCTTAATCCTATCATTTTCCTACCCACAGTGGCACTGTCCCAACACACTGAGATATAAAATTCCAAGGTGCGTGTCACAATGCCCTCCAAAGTACACATCTAGACTTCCCTAAGTTCTGTTTGACAGTTCCACAGACCCTGTTTTTCAATAATACACTATTTAATGAGAAGGAGAAGGACAGAGAAATTGAAACTCTCAGGCGTGGCTGATAAGAACATGAAGTGTAATCCAAATATTCAGTGAATGTTTCCATTTTAAAAATGTATTGCAGGAAAAAAAAAAAAAAAAAACATTGTCATTAAACCACTCAAAATACTTGCCCCACTTCAGCCCTTCTTGCAGCTCTGGAAGTCCTCTTTCTTGAATGTCTTTACAAGGATGATCATAAATGTGATCATGCTGCTAATTGCCACCCACGGAAAGACAGCTCGTAGAAACATCACTGTGTGTCCTCACCACTTTATCCCGCAGATCTGGCAGCTAGAGGAGTGATACCAGAATCTCCACATATGATATAATGACAATACTGTAGCAGCCAACATGCTAGATATCCAATATGCTGAGTTCGTGTTCTCTGCAGACGAAGATTGAATTCTAGGAGCAACAGAGGTGAAGAGTAGCGTTAGGTTTTCTAGCAGTGTAGTGAAGAGAGAGCCTTTATTAACTCTAAGGACGTGGAGAAGGAACAAAAGACATGGAGAGAATGCAAGGGGAAAATGAGGGGGATCCTGGGACCTGAGACAAAGAAAGCTGAGACTTTCATGGACTTTCGCTAGCGGTGGAGTTTCAGAGGCAGGTTTAATTTTCACATAAGGAGCTGATTAGGGTCTCCCCTGAGTGTGCGGGAAAGGTGAGAGGAAACTGCAACCAGGACTGGGTTGGGGAAGAGGGGAGAAGTGGGCACTGGAAAGATAAGCTGTTGTTTTAGAGGCTTCAGCAGTGTTGCATGACAACCATGGTTCAGCAATTTATACTAGGGCCGAAACCTATCAAGCAGGCAATAATTTATTGAAAGGAAAGATACAGCTCCTGACAGACAGGAGGGTTCCCAAGTGAGCTGCTGAGGACCCACCTCAGGGGAAGTTTTCCAGAGCATAGCCAGGTAGGTACAACATGGGATACAGTTATAGTTGACCAATAAGATATAAATTAGGTAATATTGAGCCCCTGGGGAAGCAAGTCACATAGTAAGTGTGCATGGAAAGAACTTTCTAGAAGGTCATCAGTCCAAGGGACTTGGTGCCCACCAAGGTGACTGATGTCTATGGAGACTTCACTAGACCAGGTGTTATCACTTACATCAGGCCTGGTTCTGTCTTTAACTGGAGGCCTGGACTCTAACATGCATATCCGGTTGTGATGAGTTGGCATCTTTGCCCCAACTCTTCTGAGAACCCAGCCCTATCTGACTTGCCTGTTATATCCCTGGCTCACTCAGGTCTCTATCATGGCATCATGTGACTGCTGGCTCTTCCCCACAGTCAGAATGACCAAGAAAGATAAATGGGTGACCAGGGAGATAGTTCAGTAGAATAAGTGCTTGCCTCACAAATACAAGGCCCAGAGTTCAATCCCTGGTTCCACAAAGAAAGAAAGGAAAGAAAGAAAGAAAGAAAGAAAGAAAGAAAGAAAGAAAGAAAGAAAGAAAGAAAGAAAGAAAGAAAGAAACATAAATGGTTTAAATCCATTCAAAACATCAAGGCAACTGCAACAGCACTGCTACATACACCAAGGAGGACTTCCAGAACTGCTTTAGAAAGTGGCAAGGACAGCAAGTAAGTGTGTTCCAAGAGAGGGCTGTTTTTCAATGGGGATTAATGACAATGAGTCTTTTATTCAAAATCAATGTTTTCAATTTAAAAATTCACTGCATTCTTAAGTCACAACTTCTATAATATGTTACAACTTGGGGCCAGGGAGATGGCTCAGTGGAAGAAGCGCTTCCCGGGCAAGCACAAGGGCTTAGGTTCAATCCCCGGTTCTGCCAAAAAAAAAAAAAAAAAGATAAAGGGGGGCTGGGGAGATGGCCCAGTTCTGCAAAAAAAAAAAAAAGGTAAATGGGGGCCAGTGAGTTAGCTCAGTGGGCTGAAGCCCTGCTTACGCAAGCTTAGGCAAGCACAGCCACCATAGTTTGATCCCCAGCACCACATGCTGTGCCAGCCCCACCCCCAGGGCAGGCTGGGAAGACTAAGCTGGCCAGAATCTGGGTGCAGTGGTGCACACCTGTAATCCCAGCACTGAGGAGGCTGAAATCAGGAGGGTCACTATGGGTCTGAGCTGCATAGTAAGACCCTATAACAATCAAATACATTACAAAAAAAGGGGCAGGGAGATGGCTCAGTGGAATAAGTGCTTCCCTGACAAGGGCCAGGGCCTGAGTTCAATCCCCATTCCACCAAAGAAAAGGTAAACAGAATTACAATGTATTCCAGCAATTCCTCTCCTAGGTATCCATCCAAAAGAACTGAAAAACAGATATTCAAACAAAAGCCAGCGTATGGTTGTGCACAGCAACATTAGCAGTGAAAGGATGGGAACAAAATATCCATAAACCAAAAAAAAAAATGTATAAAGTGGTATGTTCATGCAATTGATTATTGCAGAACTATAGAAAGGAATGAAACATTGAAACATGCTATAAGACAGTCAAACTTCGAAAACAGGCCAAGTGAAAGAAGCTGCATGTGATTTTATTTACAGGAACTAGCCAGAAAAGCTAATTCCATAGAGGCAGAAAAATTAGTGGTTTCCAGGGAATAGAAGGAGGAAGAACAGACACTGCTTCCTGGGCACAGGTTTCCTTTGGGAGCAATAACAATATTTTAGAACTAGATAACTGTGCTGGTTGTGTGACACTGTGGATATGCTAAGTGCCCCTCAATGTGCCTTTATATGGTGAGTTTTATGTGCTATAGGCTTTATCACAATAAAAAACTAAATTTTAAAATGGTTTTAAAATATTAATGACTAGTCAGTTTAGTAACTAGTTAGCAGTTGAAGAGATACTGGAAAGGATATGGCAATCTGAAACTGCCCCATCGTACTCTGGAACTATGAGGATTAAAATTTAAAAGATTACTTCTCTCTCATTGAATGTAAGTCATCACTAAGCTTTAATAATGCCAGGATGGCTCCTGCAGTTCGCTTTTGTAACTGGTGACCATAGTTGCACGAATAACCAGGATGAGGTTTGAGGAAAGGCTTTGTTGACTGCTTGTACCACAGATGAATTACCCTGGTTAGTATAATTGACCTATTCTGCAAGAGAAGAAGGACCGAAAGAAATCAGGCCTGGTTACAATATATAAAAGACCACCGCACCTCAGGAAGTGGATCTCTTCCTGTTCTTCTTTATTTCATTCAGAATAGGATGCAAATATTTTTCATATTTTATTGTCCCCACAGTCAACACCCTGCTGCCCGTCACTGAGACAGGGCAGCGATCACAGAGTAGCTGTCACTACCTTCATTGTTCCATCAGAAATGCTACCCTGGTGGCAGGGACCTGGAAAATAATTCCTGAGACAAGAGCAGGACATTCTTACCAGAACATTCTTCATTAAAAAGCGTGGACACTTCTGAGTCAATGTCAAAAAAATGATTCAGAAGAATTGGACCCTGAAGTTTGAGGGTCACTCGCCATCTTATTTAAATGATATTTTCTACTTTATATGTGTACACAAACACAACATAGAAGATCTTTTCTAATTAATTCTTAAAAAGCTATTTCAGAGAAAAAGTACAAATTTAAGTGAAAGAAAAACATTGTATCTTAATTGAATTGACAACATTTTTGTTCCTATAGATCATAAAATGATGGTGCATCCATCATACATTCAATACCTTCATTTTAATCAAGTATCATAATTATTTTCTAGCAAAATCTCAAACATTCACAATATTTTCAAAAATTATCATTTCCCCAAACATTAGAACTAGAACAGTTTCTTATTTAGAACAAGTATATTTCACCCTAGCTTTCTTTTTTTCTTTTCTTTTTTGTTTTTTGTCACTTATGTATTTAGTGCAGGGTCTCACCACTCAGCTCTGACTCGTAGTGATCGTCCTGTTTTCAGCCCCCCCAGGCTGGGATTACAGGTGTGAGTCACCACACCCCGTCTCCATACTGGCCAGCTCGACCCACTGGGGAAAGGGGCAGGCATGGCATGCATTGGATCAAACCCTGGTCCTTGTGCTTGCCTAAGTAGGCTCTTAGTCCACTCAACCTAGCTCTTCCAATAAATCTTTATTTAAAACCTGCAAAGCCAGAGATGTGAATACTAACTATGATTTACCAACTATGAAATACCAAACTATATGACACGCCCTGCCCTTTGAAGAATTTACATCCTAATACATAAGTGATATTTCTGGGGGTTTTGTTTGGTTTGGTTTGGTACTCGGAATTGATCCTAGGACCTTGCACTTGCCAGGCAGGCACTTGTACCACTGAGCCATATTTCTGATGCAATGTATTATAATCATTTTTTAAATATTTACTGAGTAATTTCTACCAAGTCCTGCTCTAGGAACTATAATAGGACAGTAAACAAAATAACATTCCATACTCTCATGGAACTCACTTTCTAGAGGGAAGACAATCTATAAAAAAGAATAAATGAGGAAATGCATAGTATGCTAGATTACAAACACTAAGGAATGAAAACAGCTATGGACTGAACAAGGACTACGGAATTTGAGGAGGAAGTTGAAACTATATACGAGTGCCGAAAGCTCTCACTGGGAAAACCTGGAGAAAGTTGGGAGTCAGATGAGGAACTTCACTGCACGCAGAGGAGACAGCCAAGGCTCAGTTGTGAGCCTGCGTGTTTAGGACCAAGGACACAGTCTGATGGCAGTGCAGAAAAGAGGGATGGGAGCGGCTGGAGCTGAAGAAGGAATCTGGTCTTGACAGCGCCTGTGGCTTTTCTTCTGAGTGCGGTGTGGAGTCACAAGAGCTACTCAAGCAGCAAAGGGATGGGACACAATCTTCTCATGTGATCTTTGTGAATGTGAAGTTGAGAGGAGACGGAAGAGATCAGAAAGCAGTGAGGAAACTTGAAACATCCAGGTTCTCAGCCCAGTTGTGCAGGGACTAAGCACTTTGAAAACAATGGAAATGTGTTTCTTCCTGTTCCACAGGCTAGGAGATCCAGAAGCAAGACAGCGGCAGCTGCAGGGCCGGGAGAGCCTCGTAGACTTTCTCTGTGTCTTTGTGCGGCAGCAGGTGGATGGCAAGAGGCTGCCTGGTTCCCCCCAGCTCCTTTGCAGGAGCTCTGATCTCAGCCAAAGGTGGAGACCTCGTGGCCTACTCACCCCCAAAAGGTTCCCTTTCTTATAGCATCACCTGGGGATGTAAGTTCCACCATAGGAAGTATGGGCAGAAACATCCATTCTGACCCCAGCAGAGCGGGTGAGTGAGGAAGGCAAGCTGTGGCGTAGGTCTGCTTATTTTATGCAGGTGACATTGACAGGATCTGCAGATGGGTTTGTGAGATACAGAGAGAGGTCACAGATGACACCATGGTGTCTGGCTTGAGAAAAGAGAATGGAATTGTCCTTATCAAGACTGTCAGAGTCGATATCAAGAGCTCAGTTCTGGACTTATTACATTTGAAATACTTTCTACAGACAGTAATTCCTACACATCTGCAATTGGCCTGAACTTTCACAGGTTTGGTTTGGCTTGGTTTTTTTTGAAGTGTTGGAGATCAAGCCCAAGCCGTCATGCATGGTAGGCAAGCTCTCTGTCACCAAGCTGCACCCCCAGACTGAAGGCTTTTAACGAAATAAATATTCCTCCTCCGCAACACCGTCCCCTGGTAGGACACAGAACACACCGATGAACAACATTGCTTCAGCCCCTCAGGTTCGTGGACTTTCTGGATGTTTGCGCCAACTTGTCAGCGTTGGTAAGCTTCATGATTTTGGTGAAACGGGGGCCGGTTGCATAAGAGTTAAACGCCCATGTAATGCCTGGTGGACGCAGGAAACCCTAGCCGGAATTGTGGTGGGCAGGGTTATGAGGTGTCCCAGGCACAGATCAGCAATCCTTTCTGAGTGACAAAGCCTAGCCCTCACAGCCGGCGATCGCTGGAGCTTGTGCCTGGCCTCTCCAGGCCCCAGGCTCTGAGACATTTGGCAATCAATGGTTAAGTCACGTGGGTCCTTGAATCCTCTTTAGCAATTCAGTTCTGCCCAAGCAACACCACACATCCAGATGCCTATAGACACTGCAGTATACTGAGTACAAAAGCAGACGCTACAGCTCCTGCATTGGGGGTGAAATCTGTTTCTCCCCCTTGGAATTGGCCTGTGACTGTCACTGCCAATAGAACTTGGCAGTAAAACATTTTCAGTGTAGAATTTGCAGATTTGGGTGTAAGTCTCAGAAAGCCCACCGGGCCTCCCATTTCCTCTTCTCTCTCACTCCTTTGCCCCTGCTATGGAACTGGAGGATGAGACCGAGGGAACAGAGTGCAGTCAGTGCAGGTGTCGCAGCTGAGCCCCCTGACATTTATTTAGAGCAGCATAGCCAAATTCTGCCAGGCCACCCAGCAAACTCAAGAGCAGCCGAGCGCACAAGTGAGCCAGGCCTGATCCAATCAGCAGAACAGGCAGCCACCCCCAGGCTGTGAGCAAAAGCAAGAGTTTCCCTTCATATGTTACTGAGGCGCGCGCTCACTCTCGCTCTCGCTCTCTCCCTACATGTGCATTCATGCAAATACTGTGGCAGGAATGAAGGGTTCCTAAGCTATCTGTTGGCCATCAGGCAAGATGAAGAACAACCCCAGTGAAACTAGAAAATGCCTTCAGAATTCTGCAATATTTTGCCTCACTTTAAGTGGAATGTGGACAAGCTCCAACAAAAGAATAAATGACATAAATGTATGAATATTCAAAAATATTTATTCCAGGTCATCCACTGCATGCCTAGGATGGCGCTGGTCGCTGGGGATACGATGTGAACAGGTCAGACAGGATTCTTTTCGCAGTGCATTTACATTTGCCAGGTGGAGCAGAGGAGAGGCAGGCCCTTGACAATGATTCGTCTCCCGAGTGAAAAGCTCAAGGACTGTTGGGGCAAACAGCTGGGCACTGACCTAGTCCAAAGCAGCAGAGAAGCCTCTTGGAGGAGGAGAGCTCTTCATGAAGCCTACAAGTGAATCAGTTAAAGTAACAGAATTGCGCGCTGGGCTGGAGGCTCGGCTTGTCTACAGACTCCGGCCTATGTGGTGTGAAAGCCATCCTTGGGGCACCATTCCAGCAAGATCACATGTGCTCCACCCTCTGCCACTGGACTCTGGCCTGCCTGGAATTTCCCCAGCTGCTCAGTAGGATTTAGCTGATGAATCTGACAGCATGCTATTCAATAACATTTTTTTTAATGCATTCAACCCTTCTCTACACGCTGAGCTCCCTGGGAGCAGAGGGTACGTCTTACTAACATCCTATCATCATACAAAGTGGTCCTTAAATTTTTGTTGAATAGATGCATGAAGTTAAGGAATCCAGGCTGCAGCAAAAAAATGAAATCAGATCACAGAAGGCCTCCAGTATCATTTAAAGAAGCCTGGACTTCATATTCTGTGGTATGGGTGAGACTGATATGTTTAGAGCCCTATAAGAAAGGCAGCACAGTGTCAAGTGGAGAGCAAGAATGGGCAGGAGACAGGCATAGCTGTATCTATGTCCATAGACGGAATCACTCTGGGGTATTGGTCACCAGAGCTGCAGTCCACACACAAACTCTGTCTGAGGTCTGCTAGGAATCCTGCAGAGCCCCATGAGTTTCTCATAAGTAATTAAGAAACAGTCGCATCCTCCTGAGACTGATCGAATGCCCTAGATAACGACTCCAGTTTTGGTTTAGCAAAGGGTGGGATACCTATGCCATAATTCCTCCTTGGTTCATGTCTACTAGTTTGAAGCCAAATAGCCATTTAATCTCACTGGAGCCTCATGAATCTCCTCAGCTGCCCCAGAAGCTTCCTTACATCTGCTCCTAGCTCTGGCTCCCATCTCATTAGCAAGTTCATGTTTATTTTCATTGTTTCAACTTCCAGCAGCTTTGATTACCAATACAATAGTGTAGAAGTGCTTGTTCACTAGAAGTAAATAAAACCCAAAGAAAATGAAGCATTCCTTTTGTATTCAAATGTATTCTTTATTACAAGTTTTATACCAAAAATCAGGAGAAACTTAAAGATTCCTGATTAATTTATTTGCTCTGCTTCTGTTTTAAAAGATGTTTAAAATCTAATCCTGAATTCAAAGTAATCATCCATAATGTGGGTGGATTTGCATTAGCATAATTTATCTTTTGATTTTTTTTATTTCATGAGTAATCCTTTTAAGTAACAATTTGACATACTCCTGAACATTTATGAGGGCCTGTTAAATGCCAGATACTATATTTTATATATTTATATATCTGAAACTTTATAGAATTCCCACAAGAAGTTGAACTATTCTGTATTTTACAGTTGAATAAACAGGCTCAGAGCAGCTCAAGGAATTACCTGAGGCCACACAGCTCATAGGTATTGTTACGGTTCATGTGTAGTTCTCTCAAACTCTCACGCACTCATGGGTCAGCTTTTGGAGTTTATGATTGATTCTTGATCCAATGCTGGGATGATGGATATAAATGCCACACCCTGGCCCTGGGGAAGACAATCTGCTTTACAATGTAAAGAGAGGAAAGAGGCCAGCTAGCTGCCCCTCTCTGTGCTCTTTGTTCTTTGTCGCTGCCATGAACAGCTGCTCTGTGCTATGTGCCACTCTTGGAGGCAGCTGAGTATGGACTAAAAGCTCCACTAACTATGAGCTAAATAAACCCTTCCTTCCTCGATTCTGGGTGTCGGGTATTTCTCCCAGCAACAAAAAAAGAGTAACTAAGACAATGATAAAACCTGTTGGAAATTCAATTTTCTGTGCTCTAAGGCCCTCTCCGCCACTGCCTTTCTGAGGTCAGGCCACAGCTCCAGCACAACTACCCAACTCGACAAAATCATTGAAAATCTTCCTTAAAATACACAAACAGAATGAAAGCCATCTTTCCTATTGTCCTGGAGTCAAAGCAAAGAATAAATATCTTGCAAATAGCATAACCTCCACAAAGTTTATTTTCCCTTCCAAGTCGTTTCGTCTTTCTGACAGAACTTTTTCTCAGAAAGCCATGTACCTGGGTCAAATATCATGGGACAATAATATGAAATTTCACACTCTACAAGCATTTTTCTTTACATAATGACAAATACATTGTGTGGAAAAAGTCCTCAAAATCTTTAAAAATAATTAATAGTGCATTATTGTCTACCACAGTTGTCCAAGTAGTTTGGAGTTGAAGCTGTTTCTGTTTTCTTTCCAGTACTTAATGATTCGAGAGAGTCCTGGCTGAATGCTAGAGTCAGACACTCTCCACATTTGTGCATCCTGTGGGCTCTGCACACTCAAAGTATTCATTTATGGGAAATTATTATGTGTAGGTACTGTGACATACATGTTTTGGCTTCCATCCGTCTGCTACGGCTGGCTCATGGCTGGGTTTCCTTCTCCATCTAGCACCATTACATCTTAGTCTTTTGTCCAATCACATATCTGCGTGGTTGTTCCTGCTTTCACTGTACCAATGCAATGAGGCCTCCATAAATTTCTACAGAGGGGTCAAAGGCTGATATGGCAGTCCCTGGAGGTTGTGGATGCATACAAGCTAGATGTTTTCCTTGCACCCCTTCCTGGACACCTTACGCTATGCTCCTCTCCATCTGTATCCTTCCTAATATTCTTTACAATAAACCAATAATATGTGTGCCATGGGTCCTGTGAGCCACATAGAAAGTGAAACTTGAGGAGTGGGGTGTCGACCCTGAATTACAGCCAGTCAGTCCAAAACACAGACTGAACAACCTGGACCTTGTGGCTGGCATCTACAGTGGGAGTGAGGGTAGTAGTGGGGACTGAGTCTGCCATCTGTGGGTGGGACTTTATCTCTAGGCAGGTAGTGTCAGAAATGAATTCCACTTGAGGACACCCAACTGTAACTGACTGCAGCTGAGCAGAAATCCCCAGAGTGATCTTTGTTGTATGAGCACAGCGGGGTAGGAAAGACTGAGTTGGCTTTTCTTCTCCCACACTGTCCCTATGACTTCAGGGTAGGGCTAGCCAGACAGCTTAGCAGATTAAAGCACCTGCTCAGGAAGGCACAGGGCTGGGCTTCGATCCTCGGCCTGCCATGCTGACCCCGTCCTCCGGGCATGTTGAGCCGGGTGACTGAGCCTGGGCATGGTGGTGCACACCTGTAATCCCAGTGCTTGGGAGGTTGAAAACAGGAGAATAGCTACAAGTCCAATCTGTGTATTGAGACCCTGTAGATCCTGTGCTAAATACATTTTAAAACAAGACTTCAGGGTAGAATTAGCACCCTTATCTTCTTTTATAACTCTAAGGAAGCTGTGAATTCCTGGCCTGTTATCCTGCATGACTGCTAGGCACATGGTGTCACCCACTGGGTCACTTGAAGTCACTTGTGGAAGACATCGTGACCACCTCAGTTTATAGGCAAGGAAGCAGAATGTCAGCACCACGAAGGAAATCGCCCCAAGTCCATTGACAAATGAAGTCCAGTTAAATGTGCGAAATTTTTCATGAGCAAATATACACTGTCCTCTCTGCCCCACATTCATGTCCTTTCCCCACCGCCCCATGACACTGGCTAGATGTGAGATAAAGTAGTTTCAGTAGCAGAAGAAAGGGCAACTTTGTGAAAGGAAGTGACAGTGGCAGGGAGTTGAAGCAGAAGGCCGTGGCCTTTGGGGTCAACAAGCCTGACGAAAAGCAGGGTTCAAACCAGATCAAGCAACCCTCCAGTGTGTCCTCTCCTTTTACTTTCATTCTTCATAGTTTTCCAAGTGCTTTTTTTTCTTTAAATGTTCAAGATAGGGAATGCAAAATAGTAGATATTTAAAATTCACAGATAACTGCCAGTTCTCATTTTCACATCTCTCCCAGATCCTTAATTAGAAAATCCAAATGGTTACTTAGCCAAACTGGCTGATTGGAAATTCCCTGCAACTCCCTGGCTCTGCTCTGCTGGAGGTGAAAAGTACAAAAAGTTAATTTTGAGAACGGATTGGATATGCATTTCTTTTTCATCTGATTTTGTGTACAGGCTGCTTTTTTAAAAGAATAAATATCAGGTTCCATAATTTTATATTTAAGATAGGAAATGCATACTATCAGTAAATACATAATGATTACATTTTTTTTCATGAAAATTCAGTATGAATCTTTTTATCATCATGGCCAACTAGTATTTCTCATTTCTTTTCTCCTAAAGCATACCTGCATCATGACACAAATGTGCTAGGCAAAGGGTTTTGTGCCATTTTTAAACAGATAGATTTGGAGTTGATTGGGAACTGCTGGCATCAACAAGACAAAGAATCAGGGCCAACCTTTTATTGCCAAGTATTTTCTATCTGAGTTTATAATCAACAGAAGTGGCAGCTTTTATTGTTGAAAGTATCATTCCCAGATAGCCTGAGGATGTTATCTTCTTTGTCGATTGCATCAAATTAACAGCTTTTAAACTCAATAGATCACAACACAATTGAATATGATAAAGAACACATAAAAGGCTTTTAAGAAGCTACATTATCTGACATTCATAGGTGTCATAAAAAAAAAAAACAGAAAAAAAAAAAAAAACCTCTGCTTTTAGAAATTGTTAGGAAATCCAGGGCAGGATGAAGGAACAAAGTACTGTATAGTGATCTTTAAGATACCCAGTTAAATGTGCAAAATTTTTCATGAGCAAATACACGCTGTCCTCTCTGCCCCACATTCATGTCCTTTCTCCACCGCCCCATGACACTGGCTAGATGTGAGATAAAGTAGCTTCAGTAGCAGAAGAAAGGACAACTTTGTGAAAGGAAGTGACAGCAGCAGGGAGTTGAAGCAGAAGGCCGTGGCCTTTGGGGTCAACAAGCCTGATGAAAATGGTGATTTTACTGGTTACTCGCTGTCTTAATCACTTGCCCACCGCTGGGCAGCAATGCCCAACGCCCACAATGGAAAGAAGAGGTTTATGTCGCCTGGCAGTTTCCAGCTCTGGCTGGCTGTCTCCAAGGAGCAAAAGAAAAGATGATCAAGCTCCAAGCAGCCAGAAAGCAGAGAGATGAGGGGGGCCCAGGGCAAGACCTACTCTTCTAGATACTCTCCCGGTGACGCCCACCTTCCAGCCGCACTCCACCTTAAATGTGAGATTTTCAGGGGACACATCAGATCTAAATCTAGCACAACGTACAACTCTGTATAAGTAACTTAACCTCCCTTAGCCTTAATTTCTGAATTTCTGCAGAAATTATTATTTATTTAGTGCAGGGTCTCACTACACAGCTTGGACTCATAGTGATCCTCCTGTTTTCAAGCCTCCCAGCGCTGGGATTACAGGCAGGTGCCACCACACCTGGACTTGATCACCGGCTCAGTGTGCTGAGGGGTGGGGCCAGCGTGGCTTGCGCTGCCAGGGATCAAATTTCTGCAGAAATTATGAAACGGCCAGAAAGATAGCTCAGTGGCATTCAGTGTCTGCTTGGCAAGCTCAAGGTCCTGAGTTCAATCCTTGGTATCCCAAAAAATAAATAAATAATAAAACAAGAGCACTAATGCACGCCTCGTGTTGTTGGAAGGGTTACATGAGGTTCTACACATATGAGCCACAGCCCATAGGACCCAGTCCCACAGCACAACCACAGAAACAGCAAAACAGACTATAGGGAAGAAAAAGAAACAAGAGGCAGGGAGATAGCTCAATTGAATAAGCACTTGCCTGGCAAGTGCAAAGGCCTGAGTTCAATCCCAGGTTCTGCCAAAATAAGTATATATATATATATATATATATATATATATATATATATATATATATATATATATATATATATATATATATATATTTAAAAGCAATTCTAATTTTATTCAAATTTCTTAACCTTGGAGTGACTCAATTTATAATCATTTACATAACCAATTACAATGTGTCTCATCCTTGCTTTTTCCCCCCCCATTTCTCTTATATCCCTGTCTCTAGAGCTCCTCATTAACCAAACCAGGACAGGACACTTTTTCCTCTCCTCTTCTTGGTCCTTTCACCTTGGTCCTACACCCACCCAGTCTACCTCTTTATTACACAGAGGGTTAAGCCTTTTTTGAATGGTCCCTTCTTTTCACCTCCAGTCTCTCAGATTCTCTTTCTCTGTGGCTATGTTACATCACAAGGATTCCAGTCATTCTGGAAAGAAAAATATAAGGAGTTTGTTTGGAGAATGAACGTTGGTCAGAAAGAAGTTTTTATTGAACTGGAAGTAAGGGGGATGGCAAGATAGCTCAGCAGTCTAAAGCACCTACTTAGGCAAGCTTAGGCAGCTGCAGGGGACCGAGGTTCAGTCCCCAGCACCACATGCCAGGCCAGCCCCACCCTCAGGGTGGGCTGAGCTGACCAAAAAAGAAACTGGAAATGTTATGGTTTCTCTGACATAGGAAAGTGGTGTGGTAGAAAAGTCTGTCAACATTCTATGACAGGTTTTTGATACCATGATATATGTGAGGAAGCCAGACGCGGTGGCTTCTTACCAATGTGGCATCTCAAGGTGACCAAACTTCTGCCAGCATGCCTGACTTCACCAGAGTGACCATTTCAAGAGACCAAGGTAGAATATGAGATGGCGAATGACAATGGAGTGCCCATCTCTGACAGGTGTGGACAAAGGAAGGGGTATAGAAAGGAAGAATCATGATGTGTGTGTATAGACAGTACAGTGGGGATAGATAATGCTGTGCTTCTACATAATCCTATGAGTGCAAGATTTGCACTGATGGTGGTTGGACAGGATATTATGTCAGCTTCTAGTACTACGGTCATCCACTAGGAAAATAATTATTGAATTTTTTATATAATAAGATATATTATAAAAAATAAGATAAGTAAACAGCTACACTCTCTTAATTTACTGATGAGACATCTGCTGCAATAATGTCTGTAAGTATAATATCATGTATGCACCTTGTATGATACCAAAACAGTATAAAAACAGTTTGCAATGTATTAATTTATCGAATCTGTCTTGTTAAGGTGTCTTAAAACTGTCTGATTGATATTTGTACGTCAATAAAATAAAAAATAAATTTAAATAAATAAATATAAAATTAAAAAAAAAAGAATATGAGATAGCCTCAGAAGTTCACACAGGTGTTATTTTTGCAAGTTAAAATCCAATCATAGGGCCAGTCTAGATTGTAATGGAAGGAGACTGCACAAGAATATGAAAGCTAGAGCATATAGTTGATTGAGTAGTGCTAGCATTTAAACCTGTACTAAAGGTCCATGTATATAAAGGCCTTCTCCCCAGACCACGGCACTGTTGGCAAAAAGGGAGGTGTGGCTTAGTGAAAAAGTTAGGTCCTCAGGGATATCCTCTTGAAGAAGGTACTGGGACTCAGTACCTTCCTTCTCTCATTTTGCTTCCTGGCCTCCGCGGATGATGGTCTCTTCTATCACACTCTCCTGCCGTGTTGTACAATCTTGCCACAGGCCAGGGCCATCAGCTGAAACCTTGACCCAAAACAAAATTTTCCCTCCTTTTAAGGTGATTCTCTCAGGGATTTGTGTCACAGTGATAGAAAGCTGATTAATACAAGTGGCTGTCTTTGGTGGGCATTTTGTGGCTTTTTCTACTTGATTACCATTACTGTATAATCCTTTCTGTGTTTGTTTGTTTATTTATTTATTTTTTGTGGAACTGGGGATTGAACTTAGGCCCTTGTGATTGCCAGGCAAATGACAATTGGCTGTCATTGGATACCACTTATCACAAACCCTGCTCAACTCACTCCTAAACATTTTCTCCCATTTAGGAATATTTTAAATGTTTTAGTATTCTTCACAGTGGATTTTACTCGAGGATAAAAAGTCCAGGTCATATTGCCAGTCTCCTAATCTAAGCCAACAAAGTTTAATGTGAAAATATCCTGTCCCTTCTTAGAGAGAGTGGGAGCACTATATCAGAGAGCCTATATTTGACTTTTTAATCCCAACCCACATTATCTCTGAGCTTGAGCTGATTTTGTAATTTCTCAGATTTTTTCAGCTACAAAGTAGGACTTAAAATATTCATAGAACCATTGTCAAGATGAAGATTAAATTTATACAGAAACTCAGATAGAAGCCAGATATGGTGGCACATGCCTGTCATCTACGCATTCCAGGGGCTGAGGCAGAAATAATCGCAAGTTTGAGGCTAGCCTGGGCTTAGATACGTGGTCTACTCAGCAAGAGAACTTTCCATTTCAGCATGCCCAACCCATGACTACAATAGATATTCTGATCAGGAAATGTCTTCACTTCACCTGAGATTCAAGGTAGATGGTACTTATTTTAAAACATAGAGGTAATGTAATTTGTAATGGAAATACTGAATAAATGGTATGTTTCTGGTCAACATATTTATTAACAGAGGCTAATAGAATTTGCTCGCACTTGGGTTTGTGAAGTTTATGAATATTTTGTTTTCTACTTCATTGGGAAATGCTGCAAAATAGCATCACTGGCTTAAAGTTTTCACTTCACTACATTGCACTGATATGAGTTTAACCAATAACAGATTCATTTGAGTGATCACATATAACCAAAGCTTTGTAAACAAATACAATAAAGTCTGCTGAGTGAATTCAGAGAACCATGGCTGACTAGAAATGAGTGGAAGGTGGGGACACACATTTCTGAGATGAGTGGGAGGAGATGGAAGTTCCCAGCAGCACCATTGAAGGGAAATGGCAAAGAAGGCTCCGCTAATCTTTCAGCAAACTCCAAATGGAATAGCAGAAGCACTGGACTATTCCAGTCTTCCTAGGATTAGCCTTGGGCTTGGGGAATGAGGGTAGGGTTTGGGGTAAGAGTGAGGTCCCGTAGTAGAATAAGAAGTGTGTCAACCGTTTGCAACCACGTCCTTGAGTTCATTGTCCCTGACATCATGGTACAGAGAAAGAGAGTGCAGAGAATTGCACTGGTCAGGGATCTCTGTGTCTGACAACAAAACCAGTCTACAGTTAGCCTGAGTGAAAGGAAGTCTTTAGAAGTACAGAAGAAGAGAAGAGAATAATGCACTCAAAAAGACAGGCTCTGGTGCCTCTAGAAGATAACAGCAGCAGGAGTTACTTTATGATCTTGTCCCTACATTCCCACAAGAAAGGCTGAGTGACCTTTTCATTTTGAGTGAAATTAGCCTTTGAGTCACTAAGTTCAAGAAAAATAAAAAAGACAGGTGAAATTGTTTACCTGACCCTTGGCAAGAGAAAAGATGGAAAACATGATTCCAAATCCTACTCAAATATATCCAATCGGAGAGGAGGTAATCCCTCCAAATGAGTGCCTTACCCAAAGAAAGTTAAAAGGTGGTAAACTGCTAAAGGCAACACACATTTACGACATATATTGATATGCCTGAACAGTCACACCAGTGGTGAAGGGAGAAAGCCTTCGTACACAGGCAGATTAGGCACAAGGATTATAGTGTACTTCTTTAGGGTCACAGAAACAATTGTGAGAAGCAATTAGAGTGAGAGACAACCTGTATGAATAATACATTTGTTTTTTTAATGTATTTGGTACAGGGTCTCACTATGCAGATTGGACTCTTAGTGATCCTCCTGTTTTCAGCCTCCTCAGTCCTGGGATTATAGGGGTGCACCACCACACCCGGTCTCAGTGGCTGGCTCAACATACCTGGGGACAGGGCCAGCACAGCATGCGGTGGCAGGGATCGAACCCCAGTCCCTGCACTTGCCTTAGTCCATTGAGCTATCTCACTGGCCCGATACATTTATTAATACTCTGATGGTCCAGATTGCTACTGTGAGGTAATAAGCCAAATGCAGAAGCATCCTTTTGCAAAAGAAGATGTAAACACCACAGGAAAGTCAAATGTTACTTTGAGCCTATTCTCTTTGCTTTTTTATTGGTCTTGCAACAGCAAATAGAAACACCAAAATCAGGATTTAGGTGCAGGCAGATTGATTTGACTTTGATGAACACTGATTGGGATCACTCCCAAACTGTAAGGCCCAGATCTCTGGTGGTCTAAGGCTTATATGGGATAAGCAAGCAGGAAGTACAGAGGCAGAAGGGCTTGTCCACTGGGATTAATTTACATCAGGTGCATCATAGTGACCAACTGTAGTGACTATCTATTTGTAACAAGAAACAATGGGAGGGGGCCGGGGAGATAGCTCAGTAGAATAAGTGCTTGCCTGGCAAGCACAAGGGCCTGAGTTCAATCCCTGGTTCCAAAAGAAAAAAGGAAAGGGAACTAAAACTGAAATGGTCACCTGGTACACTTTGGGGGGGATGGGGAGCCATACCAGGGATCAAACTCAGGACCTTGCACTTGACAGGAAGGGGCTTACGCTGGGTAACTGAGCAATTAGTAAACTGAGGCATTCTTGCTGGGTGGAGGTATTTTTTGCCACGGTCTCAGTGAGTGGTCTGAGTTTGACTGAGGAAGTGGATAGGGAAGTGTGGTGAGCAGCTGAAGCTGGAGACTGATCCCAGTGCAAGTCTGGAGCAAGACTGGTCTGAGAACAAAGAGCCCCCAAGGCAAGCCACAAGAACACACTGCTCCAATTTGGCGTCCACCCTTACGAGACTCCAGTTATTGTGATATGAATTGCTTCCGTTTCCCCCTCCTCCTTATCCCCCAGCACTGGTTTTCTTTGCAAGTCCTTTTGGAACTAAGAAGCTAGTGTCTTAGATTAAGTGATGGCTGCTAGTGCTTGCATATGTTTCTTGCTTTAAATGGAAAGAGACAAGACTGTTGGACCAGTAAAAAATAAAGTTTTTATGACTTTCAGGATCACCATTAGTCCTGATACTGTTTTATTGCATCAAATTATTTAATGAAAAATTTTAAAATCTTGGAACATACACAAACGTATATAACAAATAAAGTGTGATGAAAACATTAAAAAAAAAGAACACACTGCTCCAGTCCTGAGAACCCCAGGCACCCAAGGCAATCCAAGCAATGGGTTGCTAGGCAAAGCTATGTCATGGGACACCAATTGCCAAATGTATATAAATGCTCTGCACTAACTGAGCCAGGTCCTTCTCCTCCTGCCTGGAGAGGGGGCCCCACATGACCCCAGATCTTGGCTTCATTTCTTCACCTCCTCACCGCCCTTCATGGTCCTCACCTTAGGAAGTTTGAAAGCTGTGCAGGCTGTGGCCGGGAAGTTGGTGATTTGTGGGATCTGGAGACGTCAGGGCACACACAGGTGAAGCAAACTGGGGGGTGAGTCCCTCGGTGGAGGAAGGTAATTAAAACTAACGTTGAACCTGGTAAAGGGGAGGAACAGGTCCCTCCCTCTGCACTAAGGACTCGGCTCCCACTCTCAGACCCAGAATTCAGGCTCCTGTTGCTTTTCATCCACACTGGGGGCTCGACAGGCTCCTAACCAATAGGTCTTGCACCCAAGTCACTATCAACAGCTTTGTTGCCCAAGGTTGAATTGCCTGTTAGGTGTCTAAGCATTGGGAGATCCACACAGGGCAACTGTTTCATAGTGCAGGCACTGCCTGTGCCTGTAAGGTATCATTTGTCCCCTGTGATTTTGTTGATTAGGTTTATTCTGAATGATTTGCCTTGGGGAGTACCATGATCAAGGAAGGATTCATCTCACATGCATGTAATTCGCTTAAGCCCTTAATGACATCCCCTGGCTTTGATCATGTCTGTCTCCATGTCTTTATTTAGTCTGATTTACAACCGACTGGCTTCCATCCATGTCTCTGTGGGGTTCAGATAAACAGATTGAAACTAGGACTCATAAACAGACTCAAGGGTACCTTCCGCTCTCCTGGGTCAGTGAGGGATGGGTAGTGTCTGTGAGAAGTTCTGTCAGAGGGTTACGGGCCACACCCACCCACTAGAGGGGAGCTGGATCGCTTAGGTCAGGAAAATGCTCAGATGAACTCCGGGGCTCTCAGCGGAGGACTGCAGCACTCTCCAGCTCAAAGCTCTTTCCCCTTCCCCAGTCCTACCAAAAGAAGCTAAAACAGAAGAGGGAAGGAGAGCAAGAGTAAAAGCCCAGGCCAACCCTGCCCCACGCCCCTCCCGGTGAAGGCCCCAGTTAGGCTGGATTATATCTACACCTCAGGAAAGAGAGAAGGACCCCTGCGCTCCCGTGAGCGAGCATTCACACAGAACAAGAGGGTGTCAAGGTGTTGTGGGCAGCAGAGTTAGATAGAAATATTATAGGCAGTCAGACAGAGCCAGGCCCTCGAAGGAAATAACAGAGAAAAGGAGATACCTTACCACTGTGGGAGGGACCGATGCTCCTGCTGTGAGCCGACCTAAAAACCAAACAAATGCTGACCTCCCTAAAGATTAGCATCTGGGATTGATCATCACCCTGAGAAAGCCAAGAAGAATCAGTATCTGATGGCCACCAGATAAGGTCCTGTTTTACATTCATGCCCCCTTGCTACATGCCTCCCTTCCCCATTTGGTCCTGAACTTAATCAATTTTACCTGAGCAATGGTTCTTGTAATCTCATTGATTGACCATAGTCTTGTCCCACCCCACATCCACCTAAGTGAGTTCCCATTCTCTCCACCTTTGCCCCACATTGTTTTACACTACAAAAGTCCCTGGAAGAGACAGCTTCCGCTTGGACCCCACTCCTGTTCCTCTCTTGGACAGGAGCTTTCTTTCCCTCAATAAATATATTCTGCTTATAACCTTCATTTGTTCCTAACATTCATTCTTCGGTTTTAGAGAAGACAAACTCGTCCAGGTCAGGTCAGATCATTTTTCCCTATGTCATTTGGAGGTTCCCTGTACCATTTGGAGGTCACTCACCCAAGACCAGTTTTTCTCCCTGTATCAAAGGCACAGCTTTGGCAACTCCACCAAGTAAAAAGCAATGAAACTGTGTATCTCTTTCCATTCATTTCTCTTATTGCTCCTTCTACTAATTTAAGAGAAGTATTAAAATGGGGAGAAGGGAGCCTGATGGTATTTTAGTCTTCAATTGTCTATGTACCTCATCATAAGGTTAATAATACTGAGAAAAAAAAGAGGCCACTTGGAAATTAAGCCCCAAATTGCACCAGCTCCACAGATGGAGAATTTTTTTAAATGCTCAATTTGTGACACTAACTCTATCTGTGCCTTACTTTTCCCTACCGGCAAACGCTGTGGACTACGGGAATAAACTGAAAATGAAGAGCTCTTCTTGACATCTGGCATCTCTATTTCCAAAGTGCAGCAGTGATATTCTCATTTGTGAAAGGAGGGGACTGCATTCATTTGTGGTGTCTGGCTCTGAATTCTAAGAAATTGACTGCTGCTAAGAAGCACGGCCATTTCTCAAATGCACACCTTCAGGCTAAGAGAGCAAATGCACGACAGGGCCACCATCTGGCATCATAGCCCCTTGCGAAGGTTGTATGTTGTTTAATGACTAATTGGCTACTAATAGTGGAATTCCCCAGTCTTTTTATTCTAGTCAAAGGGACACACAAGCTAAAGTTTGTCACGAAGAACTGTGCCCTTCCTATGCCATCTGGAAATGAAAAAGTTCATCTTACTACTGGGTAAAATAGAAGATATGACCTAAAATATCAATCGGAAGCTATGAAGTTTAAAAATTGCACACACAAATGAGTCCATTAAGTCTAAATTATAAGACTGTTTGAGTGCCATTGTTGGGAATTCTATTGCAAGCTACTTTTTCTTTAAATAATTTGTATAGGTAAACCTGTGCATTCTTCTATTTTGTGAAAAAATGAACAGAAGATTTGAAGTGCTATTTTAATTCCTGGAACTTAAGGTTTCATTTCAACAGCATATATATTTTTTCATTTATTTATTTAGCACAGGGCCTCACTTCACTACACAGCTCAGACTCATAGTGATTTTTCTGTCCCACCCTCTCCAGTGCTGGGATTATAGGTGTGCACCATCACACCTGGTTTTGGTGGCCAACACAGCATGCAGTACCAGGAATCGAACCCAGGTCCTTGTGTTTCCAGGCAGGCACTTAGACCAGCAAGTTGTCTCCCCAGCCCCCAATAGGATATATTTAGCATGAACCATTGAAGTTTCACATTTCTCCTAAAAGTGGATAAGCACTGTATCAGGTCTGTTGGCTAGAAGTCTACAATTAGTATTTGTTTTAGTTTCCAAATATGATTGCTTCTTAAAAAATGCATCAGGTCATATTTCCAAAGAAAAATCGGCCAAGTCTTTAAAAACTAAAGGAAAAGCTAACACTTCACTGGGGTTTTCCTAGCTTGTTGTATAACTGCTGCTTAGGAAGAGCGATGATGTGTCTGGGTGCAGCTGCTGCTGGGCGGGAGGAAGCCAGAGCCAGAGCAGGTGAAGTCAGGGAAAGTCGTTGGCATCCATCCTCTGTAGCTTTCTGATACCCGAAACCACTCATTTCCATTCCCATTTCAGTACTCAGCTATTTTTAGGATGAAAAAACTTGAGACTTAACCTCAGAGGTTAAATTTAGTGATGATGCACAAAAGGAGACTTAGTGGAAACTCTTCCCACTCAAAGCACATCATCTGTTTTAATCAAAAGGCATCAGCCTTGATGCAAAAAGAACAAAGAAATGCCAAAGAAGAAAGGAAGGGGGAGGGTTTTTGGCTCTGATTCTTGGCTGAATTCCATTTGGCTTGTGAGAGGTGCGTCCAGATCTGATTTAATTTAAAGCTGTAACAGTGAAAATGCAATAAGGTAGTACAAATATTTAATGGCAATATTCTGTATTAAAAGATGGAAGAAGGGTGGTTTAGGGTTCTCTTCACTTAGACAAGGGATCTTTTAAAAAGGAAGTTATCACTATGTGTCGGGCAACGGCGTCCCCTCCCGGCCGGCAGGAAAGGAAGACCCAACAAGATCTTTCAAAACGGCGACAGGCTTTAATCGTTCTCCAGGTCGTGCCCCACCGAGAGAGCCCAGTTCCTCTCTCGACCACACTGTCTTCTTCTTCTTCCCCCTGTCCTCTGTGCACCCACCTTTATACAATTTGGTGCCCCAATCTGGAGCGGCCACGTATCGCTTTCCCATTGGGTGTTACCACGCAAAAGCTGATTACATCACAGCGCAGGCAGATTACAGAGTTAGCGGAAGCAGGAAACGGGCGCCATTTTGGGGCACACGATGGGAGGGGTAATCTAGCTCAGGCTGCCGAGGCGCCATAGGCCGCAGAGGGCCGCGGCTCCCGACCGTCCCCGGGCTGCTCTCCACGGCTCTCCACAACTATGACCCACGTTTCCCAGACTGCACCCAACAGCAGTGTGGGCAAAGGAGGGAGGAGACAGGAACTGAGTCCTGACATATCGCTTCTTCCCTTGAAGAATTTGTTATTCCAGTTTGTCTCCAACTCACCTGTCTTTGTATGGCTTTCTTCCCTTTCTAGGAGTTCTTCTCCCATGATAAAGTCAGAAACTTAAAGCTTGTCTTACTTTCTCATGGTTAAAATCAAAACTCAGATTCACTTGCTGTGATTTGAGGATAATTACTAACTATACTTAGAGTACTTTTTGGTTGTTTTGTGCTAAAACTGATCATTGTATGCTAAACTGTATTGTGCTCCCAGTGATATCATCTTTGGTAACTCAGGTGTCTACACACACACCCCACACACACACACTCACTTCCCACCCCTACTCCCAGAACCTCCATTATGCTTAGTAGTTCTTCTATGATAGAATTTAAGTTGTGTTCTGAGCTGAAGTGATCTGCGCAAACCTTTCCTATTTTTCCCACCTTTTCCCCTTTCCCTTCCACCAGGATTATTGTCACGCCTTGGACACTTGTAAAGTGAGCAATACAATACAGGACATATTTTATAAGATTATTTTGTAATGAATCACCCAAGGAATCATATACAATGAGTGTTGGAAATCTGTCCACACACTAAAGACAAAAGAATCCATCTGAGGACCTATATTCTAATATCTTGCATGACTCCAGCTGAAAACCTAGAGCTCATAACAATGCCTATCATGTCGGGCATGGTGGCGCATGCCTGCAATCCCAGCACTTGAGAGGCTGAGGCAGGAGGATTGTTGTGAGTTTGAGACCAGCCTGAACTACAAAGTGAGCTTAAGGCCAGCCTGAACTGCATAGTGAGACCCTGTCTCAAAAAGACAAAAAAAAAAAAAAAAAAAA
>PVKA01009871.1:0-66597 GCA_004027165.1 Ctenomys sociabilis
AAGCAAGCAAGCAAGCAAGCAAGCAAGCAAGCAAGCAAGCAAAGCAAAGCAAAGCAAAGCAAAGCGAAGCGAAGCGAAGCAAGTGGAAAGAGGAAAAGACTATTGGTAAGAAGGGCTGTGCCTCTAGATTGTTGCTGAGCATGTATAACAGTATAACCACATAGTCAGTATGTGGAATCCTCCAAAGACTAAACATAAGAATACCATCTGACCTAGTCATTCCATTCCTGGGCACGTACCTGAAAAATTAAGCACTGCGTACTGCAGTGATACATACATGCTCATGTTGATAGCAGCATGACTCACGACAGCTAAGCTCTGGAAACAGCCTGTATCAGTGATAGCAAACCTTTTAGAGCTTTTAATGATAACAACCATCAGGGCCAGCAAGATAGCTCAGCAGATTAAGCACCTGCTTAGGCCAGCGCAGGGACTGGGGTTCAATCCCTGGCACCACATGCCACACCAGCCCTGACCCCGGGGGCACTGAACTGGTCATGGAGACTGAAAGCAAGAGAATCACTGTGAATCTGAACTGCACAATGAGACCCTGTAGCAAATACATAAAAAAAAAGGTAAAAAACATGTCTGTGGCACACGCTATAGGTTCATCACCACCGGTAAGTGAATAAAATGTGAGATTATATATATTAGAATACTAGTCAGCCACAAAGAATTAAATTATGTCATTTGTAGAAAGACAGATGGAACTATAAATTATGTGAGGGAAAATAAGCCAGACTCAGAACATTACATTTTGTATTTCTTTTATGAGAAACTTTAAAAGTACAAAAATTAATAGATAAGTAAAATAAACTGATAAATAAAGGACAAATGACAGGAAATTATCAAGAGGTAGAATTCTGAAGACAGGGAAGGGGCTTAGTGGCATGATGACCCTGAAACAGATTTGAGATACGCTGAGTGCACGCACCAACTTCCCAAACCAAACTTCATTATGTGATATTAGCATACACTACTAAAATACAATTTGAAAAAAAGAATCACTATAGGCAATGGGAAAGGTTATAGATAGAAAACATTTCACATGAGTAATTCTGCAGAAAGGAAGGGTGAGAGCCACGCCATACCTGCCACACCTCTGCCTAAAGTCCAGGTTCTCCTGGGTGTACGCATCTGCATAGACCGCGTGCTGTACGCATGAAGTGTGAGAAAAACAACTGAACCAAATACCTACCCATGTAACCCTTATCTCTGCTTTTGATTTGCCTCAAAAAACTTTTAGATCAGTGAGCCTTCTAAAAGGCAAAACCATCTTTCACACTGTCTCTCCAAACACTCTGATGTGTACCTTGGGTCTAGAAAAGCAGAGGTTGGTAGCATGCATGATTCTAGTCTACACCAAGCCATCCACCACTGCAGAGCCCAACATCAAATGCTGAACAGATCAAAAAAGCACACTGGCCCTTTAACAAAAGTGTGGGCGGTAACTGATTAACACATATACATATGTATACACAGTCAGCACCCTGAGGTCTCTAAGAGACCACCAAAAGTCTTCAGTGAATACATCCAAGAGATAAATGTATTTATATATACTGATACAGTATATGAGAGGTGGGGGGAGCTAAGACTATTTGGAGTGTTCCGGGGATGAGTCTTTTTTTTTTTTTTTTTTTTTTTTTTTGAGACAGGTCCTTGCTCTATAGGTCAGGCAGGCCTTGAAATCACTATGCAGCCCAGGCTGCCCCTAAAGTCATGGCAATCCTCCTGCCTCAGCCTCCTGAGTGCTGGGATTACACGTGTGTGCCACCATACTCAGCTCAGGTGAGTCTAATTTTTGAAGAAATGGAAACTCTTTGTTAGAGCATAAGCCATTATAAATGCTGTTATGGACAGTTTTCATTTTCACCTCCTACTATTTATCTGGCCTACTAAATTCCTTTTTTTTTTCTAAATTTTTTAAAAATGGAATTAAATCATCTCAAAATAAAATAAAATGTGTGAATGAATATTTAGTTATAAAAATGAAGGGTGTGTGGGTGCATCTCAGTGACAGAATGCTTGTCTAGCATGCCTGAGGTCCTGGGTTCAATCCCCAGCACTACAAAACAAGCAAATAATATAATTTTTAAAAAATCTTTAGAGATACCCAAGATACCAGTTGTTCTAAATAAGCACTGAAGTTAGCTTTGCTTGCCTGCAAATAAGGCAGACAATAGAAATCATGCTATAGCATAATTCTTTTCAAAAAAAGAAAAAAAAATGTGAGGCAGATTTTCTTTCTTGGTTTTACCTTCAGGAGAAATCTGCTATAGAAACTCCTTTGTTAAAAAACACTGGGTTGACAAGATAGCTCAGGGTCAGTGAGATAGCTCGGCAGACTAAGCACCTGCTTTGGCAAGCACAGGGACCAGGATTTGATCCTGGTCACCACATGCAGTGCAGGGCGTGCTGAGCTGGCAATGGAGTCCAGGGGTGGCGGTGCATGCCTGTAATCCTAGCGCTGGGGAGGCTGAAAACAGGAGGACACTATGAGTCTGAGCAGCACAGTGAGACCCTGTACCAAATACATAAATGAAAAAAAAAAAAAAAAAAACACCCAGTAATGTCTCTACCGCTATGTTATAAAAGACAGAAATTTTTTTGTATATATAAGTGTCTCCAGCTATATGGGGCAAATGATAGATTTCTCTTCTACATGCTGAAGGCCCCCTGCTGCTGGAAGCTGCAGCAGTGCAGCTGAGGCACACCATTTCCTGATGATTTACCTGAGCAGAGGCACTTGGTGAGTGTGCAGAAACGCAGGCCTACACAGATTCTCCCCGGGCAGAGCAGAAAGACACAGCAGCCCCTTTAACAGAAGCATGGGTGGCACATCAAGGGCAACACGGGGCGATTCTGCTGTGCACTTTCTAGGAGGCAATAGAGAGTCCTGCAGTCGGTGCTCAGTGAGCGCGTATCTTTCGCTTCAGCTGCCACACCTGTGGGAGGCAGACGTAACCTGCCCTGTGAACACGGAGGGGTGAGACAGAACAGGTGGTTTCCTTTTCGACCACCTATAAAGAACTGACCTATAAGTACATGTGTTGACAACTCACAACTCTTGTTCATTCTCATAATGTCAGATTTAATTATTTTACAATACTGTGTGTGAGAGAAAGCCAGGACGAACTTTCTTCCATTTCTAAGCTGAATATTAACACTTCGAACATCCTTCACAAAATTACTGTAAATACCCTCGCCTGGAGAGGCCACTGGCCACCCCGTGAAAGTGGTGGGTGCACGGCGTCTGAACACCAGTGGGAACGTCAACAGAAGCTCCACTCCTGGCTAAAACCTATGTGCTCAGCTGCATCCCCAAAAAGAAGACAAGAAGTTTTAAAGAACGTATGCTACTGATCGCACTAGTTATCATAACAGAATTTTCATATAACTGTCATACTGTCAAATGCATGAACAATAATAAATGCTCTACATTTTAGCCAGGCAATCAGGAAGCAGTAAGAAACAGGCTTAGATTGTAACTCCTCTACTACTATGATTTTACTATAAATTTGTATATTTAAATTTAGGGAAAGCTATATAAAATTAGCAAATTAAAAGGAAAATAGTCATTTGCAATGTGGTCTAAAATATCTGCCAGAAAAAGAAAAAAGTATAAAGGACTAATTAATGAGAAATGTTAATGTTAGTGTTCTCTAGGTTAGCAAGAAAACAACCAAGAGCAAAGGGAGGGGCAGCAGCTGTGACATCTAGCGAGCCTCTTTCTCCTCCTTACATCTGCATGCAGATTATTTGCCCCAGGGCAGGTGTGGCACTCACACCCATGATCCCCTCATTGGATCATGAATTAATCCCAAACCCTAGAAACCACCCCATGATTGCATGAGGCTTTGGGGGGACAACTAGACACAAACCGTAACAAGTCCTAATTGTCAACAGCTCCAACTGTGCATACATTTTGGGACAGTCTTTAAAAAAGTCATTAAGAGTAAGTGAGGTCAATGGGGTGAGCCACAGCCAATACAGCAGGAGTCCTCAAAGGAGGAGGACCAAGACACATTTTCCTGAACAAGGAGAGACCACACCAGGACACCGTGAGAAGGTGGCTTTCTGCTAGCCAGAGGAGGAGGTCTCAGGGGAACCAAACCTGCACAAACCTTTATCATGGCCTACTCAAGTGAGAAAATGGGTTCCTGGGGCATAAGCCACCAAGTCTGCAGGACTCTGTGAAGGCAGCACGAGCAAACTAATAAACATTTCATCCTAATAAATCTTTAAAGGTCAGCATTTGCTACTTTGCTTAAAAACTTAATTGGTTCTCAGCCCCTGGAGCACTAATTTGTGGCATGCATTAATTACCACAATGGTTTTGGAAAAAAACTATCCCTTTAACAAGGTACATAAGGTGGTATCAATCAGTTGGAATAGAAATCAACCTGCCCTAAGTCTCCCTCCAAAGGCTCAGGGCTTTTGCATGCCAGTGTTTAAATATATGCCACGTGGCTGTCAAATAATGACACTGATTCTCCGGTAGGAGTCATAGAATCCACATTTTATAGTCATCACTACATTTCATAATTGTGAAACAGGTTTCAGAATGTTTGACAAGAAACTCCCCCATGTGGAACTGCACCTCAAAGTGAAGGACTTAACAGAACTTCGGGATGACACATTTTTCTTGTCTAACTATCACTAATAAAATCCACACACTCAATAATTTCCTCCATGATGCTTTTTTTTGTTTGTTTCAACCAATGATCTTTATACCAAGGCTGTTGATCTTTAACAAGTACAACCCACAAGCAGTACCCAGGTTCCTCTTTAAAGTAAATTGATAGTTTCGCCTTTTGAGAAAGAGGGCTCCAGGAAGAATGCCCCTAGGGCAGGGGACAGGGCAGGGGCTCAGAGGGAAAACCAAGAGGCCCCTTCTCAAGAGGTTAACATGAGAGTACAGCTCACCTCTCTCATTCTGGGACGAAATGGAATAATCATTCATTGTCAACTTTAAAATTTAATTTAAAAGAATTATTTCTGCTTAGGCAGACACAGGGACTGGGCTGGATCCTGAGTGAGTCATGCTGGTCCCACCCCAGGATATACTGAGATGTTGACTGAGCGTAGGCATGGTAGCAAGCACCTGTAATCCCAGTGCTTGGGAGGCTGAAAACAGAAGGATCACTATGAGTCCAATCTGTGGAGTGAGATGCTATAGACCATGTACTAAATACATTAAAGAATAATAAAATATTGATTTTGAAAAGGGAAATCTTCAAATGTCCACTGGAAAGATAAAGGGCTATGAGTCACTGGTTAGCTATGAGCCTCCTAACTAAATACACAAGATGCAAAAGAGGGGCCAAGGAAGCTACCAACTTACACGGCATCTCTTCCCCCAAGGAACCTTATAGAGCAGAAACAAAAAGATCTGATACCTAAGAAAGTTCTCAATAGATAGTCATGAAGGTATACAACATTCCACCTTACCTCTGCTTGAGATTGCATGAAAGGTAAGTACACAACAAAATTCCTACCTGTGGAAGTCACCAGCCCAAAATATCCAAGTAATTTCCTATTTTGTTCTTGTATTGAATTTCTGGAATCTTGACCATTATATGCATTGGTGTAGATTTATTTTGGTCATGGGTATTGGCAGTGTGTGTGTGTGTGTGTGTGTGTGCACACGTGCACACGCATGTGCATTTGCACGCACGCATGCCCACACACGCGCAAGGGCATGTGTATTCACCTATGAATACTCAGGGAACTTTCTCCTATTTTATTTAGGTTTTCAATTTTTTTCAAATTTCAACCAGAAGCTAAGTACAACTGGAAACTAGAAAGCACCAGTTTTACCCCAAAGGAGTAGGACCACTCAGATTTACTGCAATAAAAGTATGCAACTCTTAAGCAGATTTTCAAACAAAAACTACAGTAGCCTCTTCTTAGGTTCATTGCCCAAAATGAGTTCTGCTTTTAGAACTCTGACACTGGCTATTTTTACAATTTAACTTTTTAATAACTTTTTTCCCATTTCAAAAACTGTCCAAGTTTGGGAAGCTGTCTGCTATTATTTCTGTGAAGAGGTCTTTATATGCTTTTTGTGCAGTCTCCACCCTTTTCATGGACTCTAATCAATAATATATTGTTTTTCTTTGCAGTATCTTGTAATCCTAATACTTGAGAAGCTGAGGCAGGAGGATCGCAAATCTGAGTCACACCTAGGCAACTTAGTGAGACCTTGTCACAAAATAAAGAGGGCTGGGGATGTAATTCAGTGGTATAGTACCCCTGGGCTCAGTCCCAAGTACTACACAAAGGTGGGGGAAGAGGAGGAAGGAGAAAGACGGCAATACACTAATACACTACAGAGTCTGGTCTACTACAACCAGGGAGTTCCCGGAGAAGGAAGTCACAGGAACCCTCCACACATGCTCGGCTGGCACTGCTGACTGCCTTCTTCCCAGGCACCAGATGGCGCCTGCGTGTCACCGATATTATACACTCACCACCATCCTGGGCTCCTCTGGGCTCAAGAATGCCTGAAGGAACAATGCCTCAAACTCAGGCTGCTATTTGCGACTCTCATCATCGCTGTTATTATGGCTCTGTCACTCAGGACTGCTCCTGGCTATCAGTGACAGCATGGAGTTTATGAAGATGACATTTCCACGTTTTGTATACTAAGCATTAGACAGCAGTTTGGTTGCCAAATGAGCAGTGGGTGCCATGCTAATTATGTAGCTTTTTAGAGCCCTAAAAGGCTCTCCTGCTGAGCCAAGTGAGGGAAAAAACACAGTATTCTTTTCCTCTGTGCTTCAGCACACTGACCTCCTCCCTCATTCTGTTGATGTGGCCATTAATAAAACATTTTAAAATGACCAGAAGACTTTTCATGAACTAGAGCACAGATCTGGATGCCAAACAGCTGTGAGTCTGAAGAGCCTGGAGCCCGCATCAAAGTCGGCTGCTGCTGATCACGTTTGGCCTGGGAACCTTCTGTGTCCAGCGAACTGTTCATGCTTTTGAATGATTTTGAATGAAAAAAGATTTCCACTCCTCAGGAACCTCAAAAGACGAAAGTAAGGATTCTCTGTAATGTTGCTCTTGCCTTTCTTGGGTCATAAGACAGCTTAATTTCACTCAATGTCTGAAATATAATCACTAACACATCTCATAAGCTTTCTTCCAATTTTAGAATAATTATTAATAAAAACATTTCTACCATTCCAATTCTAAAATATCCTAATGAGTTCTTACAAGCCTATCAAGAAGAAGCTTTCAATCCTTTCTTACATTTTCTTTCTCTTTTCTAATAAAATAATGTATAATTCTTTAAAGTTGAACAAAATGCCTAGTGGGCCATTGAATTAAGTAGACATGATAAAATCAGTGAGGTAAGACATAAGCTGTACTCATGAATGAGCTAAAAATGAAGCAAGTGGGGACAACCATCATTCAGCTCAGATATATAAGGACACAACTCAGCACAAGGCAGTGTTGTGGATTGGGAGAGAGAACAAATAGAAATGAAGTAAAGAACACACTCTGTGTGTATAAACAATCACAGAGTTCAGAGCCAGGAAGAAATTGTATGGGAGAGGAGCTAAGATACAACGCAAATGTTTGATACGCCGTCCTCAAGAGGGTTCTCATCCCGGGAATTAACACCACCATCACCTCTTTCTTGACCTACAAAATTTCCACCTCATCACGGGCTGCAACTCCTACCTCCAACACACTATTAAGTAATCAGGAAAAAAAAAAAAAAAAAGCTGCATCATTCCCCAGTCTTCAAATTCCCTAGTATTACCTGGCAAGTAAATGCTTAGCATACAGAAAAGTCAGTTCTGTAAACTATTGAACTGACAGGAAATGACTTAGGAATTTCAAGGTCTCTTTAGATTTCTATATTAAGACAGACAATGATGGACTTCCCAAGAAAATGCTTAACTCAAAATATTTTTCTGTTATATTTGCCCAAATCAGAGAGGCCACTCTGACAACATCAAAACTGCAAGACTGCCAGGCTGTGCAGGTGAAGGACCTGCCATCATGGTTCTACAGTGCTCAAACTGGAGAAGATGGCATGTGGAGCGGGCTCTCCACCCCACTCAAGCTGGTGCCCTTCACTATGTGGAGGTTACTCCACGTTGAGGGCTCTCCCACAGAGACAAGTAGCAAGGGCCACCTTCCTGGCTACTTCCTGGCGTCAAGCAAGCCCACTTTATGCAGTGAATCTTTCCTCTTGCTCTAGAGGTGAGAAAACAGAAATGATCCAACAGCTCGTCTACACTCTCCACAAACAGGAGTATTATTCTTGGAAGGCAGCAAAAGCCTGTGCTCAGATAATCAGGTAACAGGCTTCGGAACAGAGGCTTCACAGGGAGAAGGTGGCACTCCTCCAGGTGGTCAAGCAGCAAAAGAGCAGCACCCCATGTGCTCGGCACACAAGGGCTTCACCCCAACACCCACTGCTGCTCTTGAATTCAGGAAGGAAGCCTAGCAACACAGCAGCAGGATTCCGCCTGTCTGCCACCAGAGCAAGGGGCTGGGCACAACCTCCGCCTCCTGAGAGCGAGCGGCCAGGCGAGAAGAGAGAGATGGCAGTGAAGAGGCTTCTCCACAGCAGCTCATTATTAAAAGGATGATCTGGGAGTGCTCTAACGAGAAAATAATGAGCCCTGGACTTCAACAGCTAATCATTAAGAACAAATAAGTTCAAAATAACCTAATTTCTTTCTCTGCTATTATAATAAACATTTTCATTTTATGGAAAGCCTTAGGCTTGCTGTTCAGACTGAGGCATATTTTGAGACATGGCATGAATTCTTTTAATTTCCTTGTAAGTGGATATAATATCATACATCATTTAAAAATAAATTTAATTTTTACATAGGGGTCAGTTATTGTGCCCAGCTGGAAACTCTTTAACCCTCAAAAGGTGTTTTCTGCCCCTCCCTATTCTATCCATTTGGGCATTTCAAGATTTGGGACAGCAGAAATATGAACTACAAAATTTAACCACTTCTTTCTTATCTACCAAATTAAATTAGCAAAGATCATAAAATGACCATAGAAACAGAACATGCTGGCAGAAATACAGCTTATGAGACTTTCCCTCCCTGCTTACGGGGACATGAATGGACATACAATCTCTCGAAAGTGCCACCAGCCAGGTACTTCCAAATTTAAAAAAGGTTCCACTCCTTGACCTGCTATTTCCACACTTACAAAATAAATTTGTAATTTGACAGTTTTCTGAATAAAACCAGTTTTTAGAGTATTGTTTATGACAGCAAAAATCTGAAACCAAATTAAACCTCCAATGATGGGAAAATAATTAAATAAATTGTAGCAAAATAACTACAAAATACTATATTATGTAGCTATTAAAACTTTGTTTATAGAGGATTTTTAATGACATGAGAAAATGGTTACCATGTAATCCTAAGTGTAAAAAGCAGGCGAGAAATTTCATTCAAAGTATAACTGGAACAATAAAAAACATAGAGTAAAGAAATACAAGGAAAAACTCCAAAAATGTTAATCATACTCATTTGTGAGTGATAGTTCAATGAATAATCACTTTTCTCCTTTAGAACACTATATTTTTTCAAATTTCCTGTAATTATTATCAAAAACTTTTTTAAAAAGACAGAATTGAGCTAAAAGCTTAAAAAATAAAAACATCTTCAAAAATTTATAATTTTTAAGATCTAGGATTATCAAAGATTTAACTCATCATATATATATATATATTTTTTTTTCTATTTTAAAAGAAATATTTGGTACAGGGTCAGGTCTTTCTACACAGATTGGACTCTTATTGATCCTTTCTGTTTTTAGCTTCCAAGTGCTAGGATTATAGGCATGCGCCACCACACCCAGGGGGTGGGAGAGTGTTTAGAACCCCAGCTGCTGTGCTCTGCCTAAATGCTGTGCTTTAGTCCGCTGAGCTATGTGGCTGGCCCTTAACCTATCATATTAAAACAACTTTTGTAAATGTCAGTCCATTGTCGTTGCAAAGCACAGGGTCACTTTTTCCTGGCACTTCATATAGCCAGGCTTCACCACTGAGCATGGAGGGGAAAGAGAATTTGCTGAACTGAATAAAGTGATGGCAGCTCGCTTTGTGAATACACGGAACTGCTGATGCCCAAAGCTGCACATGTCCTTGGCTCGCACGCCCATAATCTCATGCATAACATGCATCAAAAGAGTACATCTAATATGTCCTCCCTTCAATTTCTTTTTTATTAATTTTATTGAGAAACAGATAGCAATGAGACAGTTTCGAAACTGATTAGTAGGACAGTTTCAATAATTAATACATTGTATTCAATTTCTACTGACACATGCTGCTCCCAATTTTCTTTTCATTAAATCTATCTAAGCAATGTCTTGGGTTTAAAATTAGTGATGCTATGCCCATTTAATGCAGCACGCAGGAAGGGAAGAATCTGCTACATTTCTTCTTAAAACAAGCTCTCTGTGCCCGTAAGTGTGCCAAGCACAGAGGACACAGCATGAACAAAGTACACACCTGGTGGCCAGCCCTCCGCAACTTGAAGTCTGGTGTGTCTCTGTGTCAGGAATGCAGCGCTGAAAACAATGAAAGTTCCAAAGGATGCATCTATGTTTACCGAAGAGGAAGCCACTGTTCACACCTACTGGAACAGTGCTTTGCTCAGGCCAAACTCAGTTTTAAATTGCTTTGGGTAGAACCATGCTGTCCATTGACAACCCACATTCAAACAAACATAAGATTTCAAGCTGTATGCCCACCACACATAATGAATAATGGAATTTAATAAAACTACAAAGAAGGAAAAATCTGAGTCATTTGTAGGAAAATGGATGGATCTCGATGCCATAACAGTAAGCAAATTAGTCATATGACTAATATCACATGCTTGAATGTAAGAGACCAAAATATAAATAATTTGAAGTGCAAAAAACAAAGAGATTAAAAAACAGGAAGGTGGACTCTGTGGAGATGGAAGAGGGCTGGGGAGGAGGGAGTAGGCAGGGCAGGAGACCAAGATGCAATACTGTGTGAACCCCTTCCTGGAGGTGGATGTAATTACTAAGAACTGCAAAGGCATGCTAACGAAACATTTTGTCAAATAAGCTGTGCAGTCTTTCCCCATACCTTCAATTGCAGCATATTTGAAAGTGGGGAGCTCCTTTAT
Organism: Ctenomys sociabilis; assembly: GCA_004027165.1. Taxonomy (NCBI): domain Eukaryota; kingdom Metazoa; phylum Chordata; class Mammalia; order Rodentia; family Ctenomyidae; genus Ctenomys; species Ctenomys sociabilis. Next base: position 11,160 of record PVKA01009871.1, read on the forward strand.
CTGGGTAACTCAAAACTCAAGAGGTTTGGCTTGCTGTAGGAAAAGAGTAACATGGCTAGGTGCTCACAGACTAACAAGAACTTCCTTTAGTGGGCTGCAGACAAGCACACTGGGAGACTGCTGGGGCTCCCAAGCTAGACTGACTGCCGTCCTCCCCCAGAAGAAATAATTTCCCTAACCGGAAGCTCAGGGCCCCTCTCTGAGTCAGTCAGTGTGGACCTGATCCTGAATGAGGCCCTGAGAAATACCTGAATGCTGTAATTCATCTAGGCCATGCCTCTGACTTCTAAAAGGAGTCAATCTAACAGGAGGGAAAATAAAGAATATTTTTTCATCTTCTGCAAAAATACTGTAGGCCAAGTTTGCTGCTATGTTATCACAGGCTCCCTACAGAAAGAACAAAGAGGTAAAAACCCCCTGAATTTAGTTTCAAGCAGAAGGTTTCTTCTATATAATCTTTTAATCTTACGGTTTTCCTTTATCAAGAGAAGAGAACTCTACAGACAACTCTCATTTCCTTGCTGCTAACTCTAATTCCCTGAAAGCAGCATTTCCTTCTGTGATTGTAATTGTATCGCGGTGGGTTCCTAGAGCAATTTTGCTCCCCTCTCTATAGACAGTTCTAAGTTTTCATTTTAGCTTCACAACTCAGTTTATATTTTCATATCCTAAACTTACCTGAAATCTCCCTTCGAAAAGGCAGGCGGGGTTGAAGTCAATCGTCTCCTTACAGCCTGCGTTTGCATCGCTAATTTGCTTCCAATTCCTCTAGGTGTTTCCACAGTGCATCCCCCCTCCAGTCTTTTTCCCTGGTCATAACTCTGTCTGCTGTTTTCCATGCATATCATAAAGCTCCTCTGGTTAAGTAATTCTTGCTTGGTTTAAAATCATACAATTTAGGTCTGGAGTTGGGGGCATACAACTCTAATTGCAGCATTTGGGATGCTGAGCTCAACTGGTGTAGATTGTTTTTGTTTTTTTTTTAATCTATCATTCATTCATTCCTTCAGTACACCCAGGGTCTCACTACTCAGCCCAGACTTGTAGTGATCTTCCTGTCTCAGCCCCCAAGTGCTGGGATTACAGGTGTGTACCACCACACCTAGCTTCAGGGCTCGCATGAGGGATCAAACCCAGGTCATTGCACTTGCCAGCCAGGTGCTTAGACCACTGAGCTATCTCCCCAGCCCCACAGTGTATGTTTTATTGGGCCTTTTAAATTTCCTTTCCTAATTTGTGGCTTAAATCAATCTTATCTCCTGTCCTGCTCCACATCACATAATCACCTAATTATTTCAATGAGCAATAAGCAGAAAGTAAAGCACGTGGGGATTACACACAGATTCTGAGCACTTGGGCAGTGCACATTTTTTCCTCAGCCACCGGCTTAGCATTATCCCACATACTGTCTCTGAGCATGAGTTCTCTCCTTATAAATCATCTGCACACAACCCACACTTCTGCAGGGCGAAGCAAAAACTTTACCACATAGTTTATAGTGAGCCAACTCAACAGTTCAAGGGCAAATGTCACAATGTGGCAATAACACATGTCAACGGCCTTTAGCTCTAGCTCCATTTCTTCTCATGCTGGAGCTTTGTGAACTGGGTAACAGATTTCTAAGGGATGTTAATCCTACCTCGACTTGCATGAGGTGCTATATAAATGTCAAACATGCACTTGGACAGAGGGAAGAGCTAACTGTACAGCCTCATTCGGACTTTTAAATCATAAATATCCCCCCCCAAGGGCTAAGAATGATTGCCTTTTTGATCCCCATCCCAATGCTCAACTTTACCCAATCAACCTTCAACTACAAATACAAAATCAAAGGCCACCCTGAACTACAAGCCAGGGCTCATTTCTTTATCACTTAACTTGTTTTACTCATTTTTTATATCTCTAAAACAATGTTTGACATATGGTAAGAGCTTAAAATGTTTATTGAACAAACAGAATTAATTAATCTGAGTTGTATTTATTAGTCACTGATAACAAACATAAAATAAACTTGAGCAATAACTACTGGTGCCAGGTCTAATTTGGAGGCTGATGATTCCAAACTTTTTAATTGAAAATAAAATAACAGAAACCTCAGCAACAGGCGCAATTAACTGTGCATATACAGAAAAAAGGCAAACAAACAATCCTGAAAAAGTAGCTAAACAGTATTTCCCTGCTTGATTCAATCATGTTGCAGCTGCTTTTAAACCCTAAAACACAGAGGCAATCTGTGTGTGAGCCTTCCCCGCAGATTCTCCGGGGCAGGAAAGAGTGCCATGTGCCAGGAGGGATTCCACAGCACGACACAGGCGAGCCTGGGGACTCACATGGCCAGAGTCCTTGGGTCCACGCTGCTTCCTCAGCTGCTTTCTCGGGGCTGTTAGTCCCTGGCACATACTGCTCTGTGAACGCTGCATTTCTGACCCTGTACTTTTAGCAGCAGTGTTATATATACTTTACAAAGAGGATTTTAGTTTTCATTTTTTGATTTGTGCTCAGGAAGCTAAAGATTACCGACTGCACAAATCTGCTCATGTGAGGGTCTCTTTATATAAAATAATTCTCACACTCAATTTTTATATCAAAACAGTAACAGAAGTGGGCACTGTTATGAGGATTTAGTTAGTAAAAAACAAATTCTCAAAACAGAGAAAGGGCAGTATTTTATAAAAATAATTTCTCTCCTCTCTGGGGAGGTTGTTTGAAAATTCTTGTTTGTCTCTGAAACATATTAAATGTTTTTATGCAGCTCCTTTCTTCTGAGTCATGCAGGGATAGAAGTAAATACAAAGCTGACTTTTGGGTGACAGGGGAAAGGTCCTTGCAATACTGCTGAGTACATGAAGGGAGCTGTCAGTTTAATAACAAAGATAACCTCCCTTTAAGGTAACCTTAGACTTAATGGGGCTTTCTACAGTTTCAACACTAATCATATAGTACAGGGATGGGTAGAAAACATGCACACGCCCTTTCCTCATATTGCTCAGTAAGCACCCTGAGTCCAAAGCCGCCATGTAAGGTTGTAGCCCTTAAACATGATGATTTAGTGAATGACAAAGGCAGCTGCAGAAGAGGCCACTGGGCATGCACTAGATTGGTCCTTTAAGTAACCCTGATGAAACACTAAGAGCAGCCTCTAATAAATTCTCTAGTAGAAAAGAGAGAAAGGCCAGTTGCTTAGAAAGAAAAAAAGGTGCAGCACTGGATGGCGTTGAACCAGGGCAGGGTTTGCAAATCCAATGAAACTGCGGTGTGCTTCCTGGAGGAGGCCGTGTGCTCTTTGCACGCAGGCCACAGAACACAAAGGAATGGAGACTGATGGGGCGGAAGGGTACAGGGTGAACCACCCAACTGTATCTCACATGCTCGACATACCAATTTCGTAGACCCACTTTTAAGCCTCCACTCAAATGAATACAGCAAAATACACAAGACATTTATACCTTCCAAGGAAATATAGACTACAGGGGGCGGGGAGATGGCTCAGTGGAATAAATGCTTCCCTGGCAAGTGCAAGGGCCTGAATTCAATCCCCAGTTCTGCAAAAAAAAAAAAAAAAAAGAAAGGAAATATAGACTAGCACACTAAAATCACCTTGATGGCCAAGAAGAGAAAAACACAAAACTTCAGTAAGCAGAAAACCCCTTACAGCTTCTACAGAATATTCTATAAGCAAAGAATATTCTGCTTCCTAGGTTCGGTGGCACATGCTTCTAACCCGAACAACTGGAGGCTGATGCAGGAGGCTTCTAAATTCACAGGCAGCCGGGGCAACTTAGCAAGACCTTGTCTCAAAAGAGAAGTTTTAAGGAAAAGCCTTGGCCACAGCTGAGGGTGAGTGCACCCACCTAGCTGCATGTATGAAGACCTGACTCAACTTTCTTATACCCTAAGTGCTTGGAATGATGGCCTGATGCCCACAATCCCATTAAAAGATGAAAGGACTGAAGGGGGGCTCCAGCAGAGCCCTCCTGAAGGCAGTGACCAAAGAGAAACAAAGCTTTCAGTCTCTTAGCCCCAGGTAGTACAGACTGTGTAACACACTAATTAAAAAAGAACACATGAAGGGTTATCATATGTATTTTTCAGTCCTGAGTTTTTAATTTCCTTATTTTCTCGCTGATCTTCCACGAGTAGAGAGGTGAGGGAGGCAAATAATCTGAGAAACCAAAGTCTGCTTAGCTGCCTAGATAATGCTAAAAGTAAGCAAACATGCATTTCCCAGCCATGAGCAGTTAGGCTAGGGCAGCTGAAAGGCCCGTCTGACTAGGCTCCTTGGGTGATTTACAGCGGGAGACCGTAGAGTGCTGCAGCCCTCGCTGTGGTAATGAGAGTCCGCTCTGGGCCTGCTTTAGCTTTCAGGCAAGGGAGCAGAGCAATGCAATCGAGGCATCGAGAGGGAGCAGGTCGAAGGCTGACAGCCCCATCAGCAAAGCTCTAGAGACTGAGCTGACCTCATATCTCCTCCTCCACCAAAAACCATAGGACCAGGCAAATGCACAGGCTGATTTCAGGGACTTCCCAGAGGTTCTCAATTGAGACTCTTGGTAATCTGCTTAACTCAGTGAATTCCTCCACAGAGCAAGGGCCTGGTGCCTTAAAGTATCCCCAGTGACCATTGTTATCCCGGCCATCACTTTGCAGATAGCATGGGACATTACGCTATTGCAGTAGTTGTCCGTGCTTAGTTTTGGGGGCTCTAAGGAGGTGGTTATGTGATAAAGGAAGCAAGACAGCAGGCGGGGTGGCAGATTTCCCAGGTAAGGTCTTAAGGAGTCACTGCAAAGCCCCAGCTGGCACAGATGAAAGGCCCCTAACTCACAGGCATGTAAGAATTTCCAGTGCATAGAATGCTCAAAGAGAATGGGTTTCATTCTCTTTGTCCAGAAGATAATGTCTAGTTAGCCCTGTGCAGCCAAGTCCTGATTAAGATTCTTATCCTATGATTTTTTTTTTTTATTCTATCACAGTTGCTTTAGACACAGTGGATATTTTCTACCTTTTTCTCAACCTATACTCTTCAAATTCATAGAAGTCAGTGTTCTTCATCTTTTTCATAAACACTGGACCTAGTCTGGCCACGTCTCAGAGCCTATTTCCAGGCCCAAGACACAGCCTAATAAGTGAAACCTGCTAGAAAACATTATCCAAATGCCCAGGCCTTCGATAAACAGCTCTTGCTTTATTCTTTAAACCCCCTTTGTTGTTGGCGCTTGGTATTCTCCAGTAAGATCTCAGCCTTATGCTTCTAGCCTTATCAGGATCTGACTACCAGCCCCTAGTACCCAACTGTGGGCCCCATATCCAGGCATGTAACCATTTCTTGGTGATATTCACCAAAGGATTTGACTTAAGGGCTTCCTTTATCACATAGCCACCTCCTTAGAGCCCCCAAAACTAAGCATGGACAGCCACTGCCACAGCGTAATGTCCCATGCTATCTGCAAAGTGATGGCCGGGACAACAATGGTCACTGGGGTCACCCCCAACAATGGTACTTGAAGGCAACAGGCCGTTGCTCACTTCTCCTTTGAACTGCCAGTGCACAAAGAAAAGCTGTAATAGAAAACTATGGAAGACTCAGGGGCTACAAGAGCAAGACAAAGAGGCACAAGCCCCTGAATGAAGCAGTTCCCTCTGCCCCACCATATAATACCTGGAATCCAAGGCCAACTCTGGATAATGACAGAAATGGAGGCAACAAAATAAACTCTTTCTACATGTGCCAAAGCCTGATACTTCTTTTATCATGTGACCTCCAAAATATTTTTCTCACTCTTATTACTTATTATTGTTTACGATTTACTGTAATATTAAACTATAATTTGTGAAGTAAACAGCTAAATGAAACCTTCCTCCTTTGATCTCGGCTGTCAGGTACTGTGTCGGCAACGAGAGGACAGTAACTAAAGACAGCACTGCATCAGCCTTTTTACAGCCATGAAACATGGGGCCAGAAAGAAGACGCCACAAAGTAAGCAGTGTGCCCTGAGGCGGGCAGAGCGCCTTGCAATCGGCCTTCACTTTCAGAATGCTGCTCCCTCAACTGTAACCATGGCTACATCTCCGGAGCCAGGACACACGTTAGGCAAAGGAGACATTGTGGCTAGAGACTCCAAGATGGGGGGGTTATCTTGGGCTGTCCAGGAGGATTTGTTCTCATCAAAGAAGACATTAAAAGCAGAGAGTCTTCCCCTACTGCGGTCACAGAAAGAGATGCAGCAACGATAGCAGGATCCCAGAGCATTAAGTTCCAGGTTTTCTAGATACAAGACGAGAGCTAGCAATCAAGAGACACAGAAGCAGCTTCGAGGAGCATGAAAGGGCAAGGAAAAAACTGTGCTCAAGGGACTCTAGGAAAGAATATAGCCCTGTTCATACCTTAATTTTAACCCCATGAGACTCATGGTAAACCTCTGAACTCCAAAACTGAAAGATCGTAATTCATGTTGTTCTGTTGTATCAAACAAGTTCACAGTAACTTTTTACGGCAGTGATGAAAACTACACAAACCACTGAAACTCACTGGGCTACACAGATTTCCCACATCATAACCAGTTAACAACTTTATGGATTCTAGTAAGGAGTACAAAGATTTTTAGTACTTTGGGACTGCAAAATAAAGTTGAAACTATATTCCAGGAAGTCTAGTTTCAATAGGGAAAGAAAAGTTAACACAAAGAAAGTCCCCAAAGTGAAATGTGCTTGTTACCTTTCCAAGATTCAACATTTGAGGAATAAATCTTGCCACTCATTATCTCCAGGGATGTGGAAACTGAAAACTGAATAACTTTGCAAACAGTCTCTAGAATTATTCAGCTCTGATCAAGAGGACAAGTCCTAAGAGACCACCTTCCCTGATAAGACTGGAGAGAATTTTTAGAATGCTAAGAGCAGCAGGTTACTGCATCAGGAGCTAGAAAAGGTGGAATATAAAAAGGGAGAAAGGAGACAGGCTTGGTGAATCAGCAGAAAGGAGAATTTAAAATATTAAGTCATTTGCTATAATTTTAGGCTGTTATCAGACAAGGAATCAGATAATTAAAATTAACTTAAGTGCCACCAAAGCTTTTAAGGTGCCTGCTACTTCTAAGTTTCTTTTCTTCATGCTTATCAGTGCAATGGCATTAAAAGGGCTACAAGAGAGAAGCCAGAGTGCACAGAAGACCTGCCAGTCTCAGACACAGGTGCCCCACTGGCTGGGCATGCAGGTCAGTGGGGAGTCGCACGAGTGTGCTTAGGACAAGAGCGCAGCACAGAGGCTGCCCAGAGGCCCACACGTAGGGCTCATGCTCACCTCCCAGTACTGAGGCCGACGCTGCATCTTCACCCACTGCCCTAGCATCAGACAATTGCTCCTGACAATGTTCTGTGTTGCAGCTACGTCATGAGCAAGCTCCAAGAGACATGGCAGTTGTCTTCTAACTGCCTACAGCTGTCTGGCTCCCCTGCCCTCTCAATGGGATGAGAGAGGATGAGGGAACGCTCTGCCAATGAGGGCTCAAAGAAGCCCACATGTGGCACCATAAAATGTGCACCCTGAGACTGCAGACCCAGAGGGGAGGCCAGGCAAGCAGTCCATGCTGGTGCATGCGAAGAAGGCGCTCCAGCGAGGGCCAGGTGCAGCGCGGCTTCCGTACCATTTCCACCACACCACACTTAGAGCAGAGTCTATACCTGTTTTAAAGGCAAAACATTTAAGAGAACAAAATATAAAGGGTATGACCAAAGAATTAATTTGCTTGCAATTTTTATAGATGAGAGCTAGTGAAGAAGTATTTCTATGCATTTTCCCATAATGTGAAAGAAAAGAGCTGCCTCACCCTAAAAAAAGATTTCCTGCTGGCCATTTTAATATAAAAAGCTCACAGACTGCCTTCAGTGGAGAACCATTCATATGAAGTCTGCGTAACACACGTGCTAAGGGGCCACCATGTATGGAACACGCGTGAGGCTCTAGGACACCAAGTCAGTCTCTGGTCTCCTTCACCTCTCACGCTCCCCATATGTCACTTCCTCCACAACCAGGGAGGTTAAAATGCTTATGCAATAGTATATTTAAAATTTAAAATCTATTAACACGTGCATAGATAAAAATCTGGAAGAATTCTTTCAAGAAGATAATGAGGATGTATCTATGGTGAGGAGAGTATGAATGATTTTATTTCTTGTTCCTTTTTATCTTTTATTTTGATTTTCTATAGTTCTAAAATAATCCTATAATCCCAGAACTGGGGAGGCTGAAAACAGGAGGATCATTACAAGTCGAATCTGTATAGTGAGACCCTGTACCAAATACAATAAATAAATAAATAATCATATTTGACATGAAAATAAAGAACTAATAATATCTTTCAAGGTCTCCATACATTACCTATAATTGACAGCATTTGTATGCACAATGTCCTCTCATTCCAAAAAAAATGACATGACCTCAAAATAAGTGGTGTTTAATTCTATTTTCCTCCCCATATATTAAAAAAATCTTTCTGTATATAAACATTCCCTCCTTTCACAGGTTTATTGGCAGGCAAATTTTATATTTACAAAAGGCAGTGCCCACACTGAGTTCCGTGGTGCACACCCATATTCTGCCTGGGTACCACACCATCAATAATACTGAACTAGCTCAGGAGACCCAGGTGCATGCCAGCCTCGGCAATTAGCTTGGGGACTGTAGGAAATCTGCCTAACATCTCCAACCTTTCTTCTTCTCTACTGGCAGCAAATGTAGCATTGGGGGGGGGGGATTAAATCAGGCAAGTGACATGGTAATGCTTTTAAAATTATGTAACACAGCCGGGCGTGGTGGCGCATGCCTGTAATCCCAGCACTCGGGAGGCTGAGGCAGGAGGATCGTTGTGAGTTCGAGACCAGCCTGAGCTACAAAGTGAGCTGAAGGCCAGCCTGAACTGCATAGTGAGACCCTGTCTCAAAAAGACAAAAAAATAAAAAAATAAAATAAATAAAATAAAATAAAATTATGTAACACCAGAAACACAGGCCTTAGTGAATCATCATCTTACCGTCTCCTCCAAGAAAGTATTTTCAGGTGCACCTGTCACAGTATTTAATGAGTTTACCAGGAAACACTGCTAAAAAGACTATATGCAACAGCAATGGAAGACAGGTTAATATACGAAACCCCTAAAAGCACACACATTTCTTACTAGCCTAAACAAGGAACTGAATAAAGGCCACAGGGTCAAATGGAAAAAACCAATGACTAACATGCTAAACAGAAGTGGATTTAAGGCTCTTTTCTGCTTCTTACTGGCTTTACAGTGTTGAATGAATGATTACATGACTCTGACCTGCAGCTCCTCACTTGTGAAATGCCAGTAACAACAGTACTGAGGTTATAGTGGTCTATGATGATCAACAAGACACAGCACAAAACATGCTCATCACAGTGTACGGCACATAGTAGGTACCTTGTCTAATGAAGGACACCACTAACAACAGACCCAAGATGTATAGCAATTACTCCAATTTTTAAATGATCAAAATTTTTAATAATCAAAAGAGAACATCCAAAAAATTGTAAGTAAGCTGCTAAATGTCTTCCAGACTAAGGAACTATATTTCTAATAGTTAAGCACATAACAATATGCACTGCTCTATGGAACAAAACCATGGCCTTGTCAGAGCCCCTTCCCAGAGTCCACCACCTCACACTGCCCCTGGATCCACCTGGCCCATTACTCTTCTCAAAATGTGCTTCCTGAAAGAACATAAACACTGGTTACTATGGAAACAAGCAAACCAAAAATAACATGAAGACAAAAGGGCTCTCACCTTCCTGTAACTACTCACAGCTCTTTTTATCTGTCTTCCTGTTGCACTTATCACTTTCTACCTTGCATGAGAGTCATTTGTGCGGGACCTGATTTCTCCACCTACATGGGAAGTTCTTGGAGTGCAGACCCCATCTCTCATTTATCTCAGGATTTTCAACAAAGTCTTGCACAAAGAAAGCAGTAAATAGATAGTTTGTTGAGGGGATGAAGAGAAGAACATACACTAAAAAGTGCTGCCCAGCTGAGTATTATACCTATGCCACTTAACCCTGCTTCTCAGGGGAAAAAAATTAATCAAGTTTCTAGCCACTTGATGAGTAAAAATTACACAATTAACTCTATTTTACAGGCTGGAGAGCAGTTTAAAAATTGTAGCACTCCCTGAATATGACGGAATTAAAAATCAGGCACAGGAGTGCTAGAACACTGACCATCTATTTTAACAGATTTAGCTTTCTTCATGAAATCACAATTTACTAAATCCATTCTTTACAGTGTACCTTTCAAAGGAGAAATTAAAGTAATAAGCCAAATTGGGCAGTGACTGTTATGCAGAAGGCTTTTTGGTAACTAATCCAACGGCCACGGTCACTTTCCCCTGAGCGGGACAGCCACATGCTCACCGGGTCCTGAACCAACCCCTCAAGGGCTAACGGTGCTGTTGCACAACAACAAGGCAAACTCCTGACAGGCGCGTGGCTGGACACGCTGCTTCAGAGCATCTGCACGATGCCTGCCACGCTGCCCGCAGCGAGGCCGTGAACGTGTCACACGCTGAGCAGCGCCGGTGCAGGAACGAGCAATGTGGCACCGGAGTGCTTTCCAAGTCACTTTCATTTTTCCAGGTCAATACCCTGATTCTAGAAAGCACATATTTAATGTCAGATACATGACTATTTTCCTCTTGTGAAAGATGCACTAATGGCAAAATATTTGTGCAGTGTCTGGCTGAAGCCAGCAACTTCATGACAGTGTCTACATATCACAAGGTGGCCCGCTTGGGATCTGTCTCCTGCGGTGTGATTAGGAATATTTCCTTATCCTGTAACTGACTTCATGAGGCTCGGTTTTTCATATCCTAGGTGACATTACCACATGCAGAATGTATAATACATTTTGCAAAGTATATGAAAAAAATCAACATTCTAACTCTCTCCATTGTTTAACACTGAGATCTACAGTTTAAATTAGGTTTTTTTTCCCTAATAGAAATAGAATCATACAGAAAACAAAGTCAGTTTTAAAAGCAAATTCAAGTAATAATACACTTTTCTCAAGGAAGAACTTAGCCATTTGCCTCCTTAGAAATGCATGTATAACACAGACTTCTACTACCCATAGCCACTATGTACTTTTCTCTGTGTAAAATGCAAAGGAAAGTACTTCCCAGCTTCCTACTCATAGAATAAGGAGGCGATGAAGCGGGCAGAGTGAGAAGGAAGCTACGGTCCTGGCGGGCAGGTCTGCAGAACGTCAGATCAGCAGAAAGAATGCCTTTTCCAGGAGACTGAGGGCAGCCGGCTTCTCAGCGTTAGCTCATGCCGACAGGCTGGGCTCACTGAAGTCTCCAGCTCACCCCACGCCGCAGTCTGGGGAGTGAAGGCCACGCCCTAACAGCCCAGTGCCTGCAGAAGGTGCGCATGCTTCTGGCTGTCCACACACCGTGTAGGCCAGCGGCTCACAAAGGCAAGAGTGAGCTGGGATCCGAAATGTCCCCGAGCAACTCTTGTGTTCAAAGGTGGGCTCTGGAAGTGATCAGATCATGAGGCCTTGAATTTTATCAATGGATTTACCCACCAGCGGATGTATGATTTTATGTCATTCTGGAAGATGAGGAAGACTTTGCATGGTCACAGAAGTGGGACCTTGGGGACTGTATCTTGTGTCCAGCCCCTTCCTCTCCAGCTTTTTCTTTGTTTCTTTGCTTCCTGGCTACCACAGTGTGAGCAGATACTTTTTTCTACCACACCCTTCTACTGTGATATATCTGCCTGACTCCACTCCTAAAATCAGTTCAGTTACTAATTGTACGCTGAAATCTCTGAAGCCACGAGCTGAACGTTTTATCGCTTCGGCTCTTCTGTCACAGTGATGGAGAACACAGTGATGTATAGGTGTGTACACGTTACAGACACACAGATGCACCAGAATCTTCACATGCTAATAGGACTGAAGGCATTTGTTACAATCGATTGGGTTTGTTTTCAATCAGTAACCTGCCGGAGAATAACTTTCTAGCTTCCTAACACACAGGTGAGATGAGGAGATAGTTGTTTGAGCCCAGAAATGACTGAAAGATCTAGACAAATTTCAGACGGACAAGCAGAGTGTGAAGAAACGTGGCAGCGATCGATGCCGGGTGGCAGTGTCTGGTTCTCAAAGAGCTTATGGCTTTGAAGGCTCCAGGGAAAGGAAGTTGTACCTGTGACGGGCACTGTGCTGCCTGCCATCCTGCACATGAGACACTATTGGGATGGCAATTTTATTTATATTTTTAAAGAATACCGAATAGTAATAAATGTAACTTTTGTATCTGACAAGGTCAGTCAAATCCCCTCAGGGATTTTATCCTGAAACTCTACACGGAAGTTTGTAGATCCTTTGTCAGTGCCAGCCATGTGGATGAGCCACAGCCATTGTTGACCAGTTTGCTCTCTGTGGGGATACGACTGACCTTGTCAGACACAAAAGTTACATTTCTTGTAATATAGATCTTGCTTTATCTTGGTCTTAACCATCCAGGACAAAAGTATAAAAATGAGGTATAAGCCGGGCGTGGTGGCACAGGCCTGTAATCCCAGCAATCGGGAGGCTGAGGCAGGAGGATTGTTGTGAGTTCGAGACCAGCCTGAGCTACAAAGTGAGTTTAAGGCCAGCCTGAATTGCATAGTGAGACCCTGTCTCAAAAAGACAAAAAAAAAAAAAAAAATGAGGTATAAAAAGCAAAGCCATATTAATATGCTGAGCTGTAAAAGGCTCAAGTCAATAACTTTTGACATTGGCAGTCATGCGGATAACTCATTACTATTGGACTATACTGAACTACCTTGCTGAATTCATGCACCTACAATATATGAATGGCAATGGAATACATATCTCTGGCAAAAGTAAACAAAAAGGGGGATATAAATGAAGGACCATTTTGTAGTGAGAAAAACATATATATATATACATATATATACATATATATATATACATACATACATACATACATGCATACAAAATAGCATATACAGCTACTTTCTCTTAGTTCACTGAGAAGAAAGTTTTGAACCAATAGTGTTTAGACAAGATACCATGTCTGCATCTTATACTATGAATAACTATTATGCAGACAACAACATGCAATGTATTAATTATTGTAACTCTCCTACTAACCTGTTTTGAAACTATCTCATTGCTACTTCTTTCTCAATAAAATTATTTTTTAAAAAATCAATAAAGTAATTGAAGGGCTAAAAAATAAAATAGTAATTAAAAAAAGCAATAGAAAAAATACAAACAAAGTAATAGGAATTCAACAATGATTGCTGTGTTGCATGAAGTTTTCTTCAATTAGTTGTTTAGGTTATCCGATATAAATGGGTAAAATTAGTTTAAAAACACAAAACAACGAACAGTTATAAGAGTTAAAAATAAAAATAAAGAGAAAAAAAAAACCTCAAGTATTGACTGTGTCTTTCAAATGACAGGCAGAAATCAGCAGTACAATTATGCAAATTATTGTGCTTACATACATAAATATACCTTTTTCCCTTCCTTTTTGTTCTTTTCCTCATCACAGTTTTTCCTTCCCACTGAATAAATTCTTTCCCTTTCACAGTACCTACTGTACCTTTCAAGCTACATTTACTCTTTCAGGTTCTCATACTAGTGAGACAATATTATATTTGCACAGGTGGGTCTCATTTATTTCACTTACCAATACAGTCTCTAGTTGTATTCATTTAGCTATAAAAGTCTTGAATTTATCTTTTCTTAATAGCTGAGTAATATTCCATTGTGTAAAATCACTGTATCCTTTTGATCCACTCCTCAGTTGATGGGCATTTGGGTTGTTTCCAAGATTTAGCTATGATAAATTGTGCTGCTGTAAACATGGGTACACATATATTGCTGTAGTGTGATGGCTTCAGTTCTTTTAAAACATATCCAGGAGGGGAGTAGCTGGCTGGCTTGAATGGGACCTCCAATCCTAGCTTTTTGAGGAATCTCCATTCTGAATTCCACAATAGCTGTACCAGTCTGCCTCCCACCAACAGTGGAGAGAGTGTCTTCTTCCTTCTTCCCCACAGTAGACATCAATTTTATAACCCACATTCATTTCTTAAACATTACCCCTAAAACTGGGGCGCATAGAATCATTATGAATATTTTAAAAAGTGTTTCCATTTAGCTTATACAAGTTCTCTCTCTCTCTCTCTCTCTCTCTCTCTCTCTCTCTCTCTCTCTCTCCCTGAGACAGCAAGATAGTATCTACTTAAAGGAGACTTACAGTTTATACGTGTTAACTCTGACTCCTCACGCACACCGGTTAGTCTCACCACATTTCCCTAGTAATTGTACTTGTTTGCTCTCCTGCATACATATTTTTCTCTCTTCTCAAAATTCCAATGACTTCTTTCCCTTCCTTGCTCTCAAATGATGACATCTTTTACTTTACTGAGAAAATAGATACGACACAACAGGACTCCCACAGCAGAGCCTGAATCTGCTGTGTCCTTGTGCCTGTGTCCCGCATCCCGCCCCTGCTTCTCTTTGCTGCTGCAGTGCCCACCGCATGAACTCTCATCCTCCTCTATGAGGCTGACACCTACAGGGGAGCAGAGCTTCCCTCTGCTCACCCACTTAGCAACATCAATCTTGTCCCCCACCTTGTAGCAATTTTCCTTTTCTATTGGTTGATTCTCATTAACTTATAAATATGCTTTCAGAAATTTTAAGTTGTTCACTCTACTTTCACTGACCTATCATTTTCCCACACATATCATACCAAGAACTTCTAGTGAGAGATATCTAGACCCATGTGTACCCTTATTATTAAATGTTCTTCTATTGCATTGTCTTGAACTCAGTTTGGTCACCAGTCTTTTGCTTTTATTGTTCCACTGAAACAGTTTTTGTCAAAATCAAGAATACAATCCCATTTTGCCAAATACACTGACTAACAGCCCTCAACACAGATTTCCATCCTCCATCCAAGCAGTGTTTCTTCCCCTTGCCGGACAGGCCTAGCCCTTCCAGTCTCCTTCTCTCTGCCATTGGTGCACCAGCCTTCTGCCCCATCTTCATGCCCTCCCTCCATGAGCTGTCCAATCTCGTAGTGCTGAATGACATACTCACCACCGGTTCTCAGGTTCTCAAATGTACATGTCTAGCTCAGATATCTCTGCAACCATGCACCAAATGCCTACTTGACATTTCCACAGAACTGGCTTAAATCCAACACAACCAAAGTGAAATTCTTCTCTTCTACTCTGTATCCCCTACCTTCTTTGGCCATCTCAGGAATAGTCATTCCATTAATCCATACTTTCACCCAAAACCTTGACTAAATTTTAATTCTTCTCCCTGACCCAATAACTGCTGGCCATCTGTAGTGGCCCCCAATCTGCTGCAGGTCACGTCACTGCTCACTGAGTACCACAGCCACCTATCAGGGACTCACCCTGTCCCTGGGCATGGTCTCCACATTCTCTATAAAGCACATGTAGTGTTCTCTTTAAGATTTAACTCAGCTCACACCATTCTTCTGTGGACCAGCTTCCGACTTCCCACCCTCTCACAGTGAAAAGCCAAAATCCCCACCACAAGCTGCAGAATCCTACATGGTTGGTCCCTTATGTCGCATCTCTGACCTTATCCCCTTACCATTCTGTCTATATCTGGCCATTTTTAGAACTGCTTATGTTTCCTGAAAAAGAACCACTGCAATCACTGTTTGTCCTGCCTCATGGCTAGATCCTCATTTCCATCAGGGTCTGCACATATTGTGGAGAGCCCTTCTACCGCAGAGAGAACCCTGGGACCATTCTAACAGTCCTGCCCCCTGGTGTGCATGCCCGCATCATGCTTTCCCCTGGAGAATGAACAGAATTTAGAAATAGGAGGTGTCACTCTTGGGATTAAATTATATTATGGGACAAAGGTAAAAGTAATTTGCAAATGTAAGTAAGGTACTAAATCACTTACTTTTGAGTTAAACAAAAGGGAGCATATGCTAGGTGAGACTAGCTTTAAAAGCAAATGACTTTAAGGAAGTATTGAGGCAGGGAAGCCTGCTGACCCCATAATGAGCAGGCCTGTGGAGCTGCCTAGGAGGGCTGGCTGCCCTGCAGAGGAACTGAGGGTCTCAGGCTACAAGTGTGAGGAGTAAGTTCTGCCACCCACCCACGAGAACTTGGAAGAGGAGCTCAGGGTCTAGAGGCACATGACTAAATCTAGCCTGCTGAGCCCATAAGCCAGAAGTCTGCTAAGCCGTGCCCTCACTGCACACCCAGAGACCCTGTGGGAGCAAGCGGACACAGGCTTAAGTCACTAGGTTTGTAGTAACTTTTACCCAGCAACAGAAAACTCATACAACTTCTACAATGTAGAGCAAAATCTCCCTCACTTCCTCTCGCACTGCAATGGCTTTTCTTTCACAGAACTTGATATATAAAATGTGACTATTTGAGGTTTTTCTCTCTGGATTATAATGTAAGCTTCCTGTGGGCAAAAAATTTCTTTTCCATTTGCTACCACTGTATCCTAGAGCCTAGAACAGCACCCCACGCACGCACACAGTAGGTGTGCAATACCTGCAGAATGCAGTCAGCATTTCCCTTTACTTTCTCAAAGAATGACCACCAAGACATGACAACTCCACTTTCAAAAACTACTATTCAAACTGAAGTACAATGACATCGCTTTCGGCATGACTAAGCGTTAGGAAAACACTCATCAACGCTGCAGTGAGCCCTCAGCTTCCCTACCACACAGCCAGAAAATACCATGTGAGGGCGCAAGCGCAGCTCAGGGAGTCCGGCATGCTGCTGGTGGGGTGTACGTCAGAACAATTATTATGGAAAACATAGCACTGAGGCGCCTCAGAAAAACTGAAAAAAGAGTTGCTGCGTGATTCAGCAGTCAGAGAAGGGAAATAAGCACTTGGAAGAGGCCTGGCACACTCATGCTTACTGCAAACCATTCACAACTTAGGAGCCCATCAGGCAATAAGACGGGTAAAGAAAATATGGTCCATCTACACCCACAACGGAGCACCGTTAGGTCATAAAAATAATGAAGTCCGGCACTCGAATTACCCCAGGCAGAACGGAAGAGCACAGGGGTGGAGAAATAATCCAAATGCGGAACAGCAAGTATGTGAGCTTGCTGAAAGCGTACAAGGTTAAAAAGTGGGCATCGCTGAGGTACAGAGTAAAATGGTGGCTAGGAAAGGCAGGGAGAAGGGCAGGGGCAGTGGGGACAGGAGAGGCTGGATAGTAAGCCTCACGGCGCAGTTAGTTAGAAAGCAGGAAAAAGTTCTAGTGCTTTATAGCACAGCAGGGTGGGGCCAGATTTATAATTACATTTATTACATATTCACAAAATTTAGGAGACAGGATTTTGAATGTTCCCAACAGAAAGAAATAGTAAATGTTTGAGAGGATAAAAGTGCTAATTACCCTAATTTGATGCTTACACACTGCACACATATCAATTGGCTGTACCCCTTAAACGTGTACATCTGTACATGTCAATTAAAATACACATTAGGTGAGTGGTTTCTAACAAATGCCAGAAGACTGTCCTCCTTTACAGTACTGAACATATTAATAGATAATTTATTTATTTTGTATTTTAAGGAAGGGTCTACAGGGTTTTTAGGGTCTCACTACTAGATCAGACTCATAATGATCTGCCTGTTTACAGCCTCCCAAGAGCTGGGTGTGTGTCACCATGCCCAGTCTCAATTGCCCTCTCAGTGCACCCCAGGGGCAGGGCCAGCACAGTAGGCCTGAGAATCAAACTCCTGGCCCCTGCACCTGCTTGCAGGCACTTTAATCCTCTGAACTATTTGGCTGGCCCTTATTAATCGATTGTAGGGAAGATTAAAAAAAACAGGCTTTACCAAATTAGAAAGTGATATCTGTCCAAACACTATAAATAGTGCAACATGCTGACAATAATATATTTCAATAGAGTGGACAAGAAATTAATCAGAACCATAAGTCACACCTTAAGTTTTAAATTATGAGATGCCATTAAGAAATGGGCTTAGGAAAACAAAATCAACTCTTTTAGTTGCTGCTGAGTCATACTGACTTGTCTGTCACCCATGTACCTAGATATTTTAGAAGACAATGAAAATATGATATGCTGATTCAAACAAAAAATACAGAGTATGAACTGCAAAATAAATAAATATCCCATAGCTTCACTATTTTCCAAACACTATAAATAGTGCAACATGCTGACAATAATATATTTCAATAGAGTGGACAAGAAATTAATCAGAACCATAAGAAAGTGATATTTGTCCAAACACTATAAATGTTTTTAGCCTGCTCAGCCCACATCTGGAATCCTATAATTAAGTATGAGTACTACACACAAAGGTGACAAGATTAATACTGGAAAACTGAATGAAAAGAGCTCTGAGGTCAACAAGATTCTGATAAAACAAAGTTAAATCAGCTGTTTTCCTACAGAATTTCTTGAATATTTATAGTATATCTTCCATACAGTTTCCAAAGCAGATCCATGTGTATGTTCTCTCTCCCTCCCTCTCTCTCTCTCTCTCTCTCTCTCTCTCTCTCTCTCTCTCTCTGTGTCTGTCTCTCTCTCACATGCACACATCAGGGATGGCAACCCTTTCAGAGCTTTCTATCATACGAACAGCCCTTGGTGGCTGGCATGTCCTAGGCTCACCACCACTCACACACCCTATAGAAGACTCTTGAGCAGTATGAATTGGCTTTGCATACTCGAGTATGGCCCTCTCGTCATGGGGCATCTTGTAGGTCTTGTCATCTGAGCCACACAAATAAAACATTGATAACCTGGCCCCATGACTAAAATATGCAACTTAAGCAGGCTCAGATAAAATATTAAAGTGACCAATCAGAATTGCAAGAGTAAGAAGCAAGGCTAAAGATACTTGTGGTTTTTTTCTTTTTCTTTAGAAAAAGACAGAAATAAGCCCTGCAAGTAAACAAATGGCTCTTAGAAAAATAAAAGAATACATTTGTCTTATATTGTTCTAGTATCTGGAACAAAAAAGTATTTGGAGCCAATGCTTGGGAATCTGCCTTGCTTTTTATCAAGAGAGCATGAGCTGCTTAGCAGGGCAGAATTAAAGCCCATAGGAGCCCAAAAGAAGGCCAGCTGAATCTTCAGAAGGAGAAAGAATCAACAAAGCTTTTCGGTATGAAAAAGGCAACCGTGGAGCGAAAGCGAGCTCGCGTGCATGCTCAAAAGCCAGGTGAAGTCCAGGAGGAATGCTAGCAAGATGGCTCTGGCGTATATAAAATAGAAGACAGGATTAATGGATTCTAAAGGTTACTGCCCACACTGCCTAATGCGTGTCCCTCCCTACACATCAAGGACCAACACTGGACCTGGCACAGACCACTGGGGACAGGGCAGGCTCCTCACAAACACTGGCTGAATGAGTGAATAAATAGAACATGTTTAAAAAAAAAAAAAAAAAAAGCAAGAAGGATCGGGTTCCAAAAATAAAACCAAAACAGTATAGGCTACTTCATTCCTTGGCAAGAGCTGAGTTCATTAATTGTGAATAATAATCAAGGCTATTTCAAGTACAAGGGAAAAAGTCTTGAAAAAGTTTCATTTCTTAACTAGGAAAGTAATTATAAGTTAAAGCACACCGAGTTCCTGGGAAGCTCCCCTGTTAAGTCTGGGAAAATGTGTTGCAGATTGTAAATGACCATCAGAAATAAGGGTGCTCACGGTAATGGTAATCAGTCCTGGCAGACGATGATAACTCAGAGTGCTGGAGAGCAGCCTCGAAGATAACCTGGGCTCTGCAGCCCCAGCTCCAAACATGCGCAACAGACACGTGAGCTTCATTCTAGGTGACATCGGGAGGAGAACGTCCATAGCTTCTGACTCACCTGGTCAATTAAGCTCCTTGTGATTACATTTAAACACTGTCTTTCCTCCTGCAACACTAAATCTGCAAAGACTACTCTTTAAAGTAAAAAATTCTTAAATAGAAATAGTTCTCATTCACTAGGCTATCAGCTGTCAGACATCATATCTGTATCCACTTCCTAGAAGAATGAAGATTCTTAGTACACCTATCATTTCTCCATCACAGCTGATCAAACCTGCCCCTGAACAATGTTCTCAACAGGCAACTCACAGTAGAAGCTTGGTTTCTTTCCATCAGAGACTGACTGCTGAAATGTGTTTTAAAAAAAAAAAACAAAAAACACTCATCTTACATTGTTTAAAAAAAAAAAAGGAAAAGAAAGGCAAGAAAACAGTCTCAATGAAGGGTGCGCTAAGCTGCAGACACAGCTTCTTGTTCTTCAGCAAGCAATTAAAAGAGCACAATTAGTTCTGGGAATATGGCATGTGCTGGCTGTGTGGGGAAATCATGTAAGTTAACAATTTATGCTAATATTATGAAAAGCTAATGAAAGTGATCAGAATATTATATATGGAAAACGGTACAAAACAAACACCAGCATTGTTTACCTTAATCTTAAAACAAGGTTCACGGCACACGAAGCTTCCCTGTAGTCTTCGCTAGCGCTGGGTTGGCCCTATAAACAAAATAGAAAATAGTGCTGTAAACTTTATTTGGGAACAAGTGAATAGGATCACAATATTCCTCTCTTCATTTCTGGGAATCCCAAAACGAACGCTTTACACCACAGGTCTGACCTGGCCTCAAAGCATCTCAGAATGACGCCTGCCTCCCACCCTAATGTCGATGCAATGTACCCTACAGAGAGCCTCCACCGTACAGTGGACACTGCACACAGCTGGTATCAGCCACAGGAAGGGCAAAGGAAGAACAGCCATTCGGAGCAGCACCTCAGGACCTGAGCAACACAATGGCCACCACTGGGCCTCACTCATGTGCCACAGAGAGGCACCTGACCTCCTGCAAGGCAGAGGAAGCCAGAAGCCAGTGGGTCACAAAGCCAGGGGTCCTTGCCACTTCTCACCTACAGCCCATGTCCCAGAATACACATTCTCAGCCATGACGGCCTCTACAGCACAGCCCGAAGGCCCAGACATGAGTAGACCTCCTGGACGGAGGAGGCCAAGACTGAGTAGTATGGGGCCGGGGACAAGTCATTCTCTGACCTTACTTTCTCATTTATAAGATAGGACAAATTCCTACCTCTAAAAATTGTTGGAAAAAGAATATATGAAAGTGAGGCATAAATTATGAAATGTTAAATAATACTAGTTATCTCGATCTCTTTTGTTTCCTTTGTTCTCTTTACTTCTGACCCAGAATCATTCCTCATGTGCCTTCTGCCTCTCAGTTTATCCCTACAGTTCATCTAACCTGAATTTCAATTCTGCCTTTGACCAGCGGAATAACCCTGCACTAACTACTTAACCTCTGCAAGTGGGCTTCTTTAGCTATCAAAAGCAACAAAGCCACAGGCGGGCTTCCTGCGGCCGCTCTCTAGCCAGCACTGTCATCATGTCCACAGCCATTTGATAAAGCAGATCAAGCAAGGTAGAAATACATTTACGGGAAATACACAGATGTAGTGTGCTTCTAGGGATTCACTTTGAGAACAAAGAAGCTTGCCTACTAATTATAGAGCTAAACCAGAGCATAGGCCTGCACTGTGGTTCGATGTCCACATCTCCTCCTGTGATTGCAGTCTTTTATCAGCACCCAGTACAACTCATAGCACAGGTCTTCTGTCATACCTCATATAATTATGCATTAAAAATGCATTGCTCAGTCACTGGACTATTATTTTTACAAGGCAAGCTGTAGAGATGACTTGGTCTATAAAATTTAATGGTGAAAGAATTATAAAAAAAGTGACACCCAACCAGGAGCAAAAAAGAAAGGTATCAATTAACTACAATGTTTTGTGTCTGGAATATAATAGAATAATGAGTCACTTTTTCCCGTTGCTTATGTTTCTTACAGAAGCAGTCAAGTAAATCTACGCTTGCTCTTGAACCTAATGTTTAAAGGCTAGAGATCCTGCAAAGGATGGTCAATAGTAACAATGACCTTTTTCCCCACATCTATTTAAAGGGGGAGTTTCTAAGCTCCTGATTTGGAACTGCTACCATGAAATTTCCCAGCTATCTAAAGCACTAGGTATTTTAAAGGTCTATCCACAAAGCACCTCGAAGGGAAACGTCTGGCAGAGGAGCGTACCTGAGAGTCGTGCACAGAGAGGGACTGTATTTGCTCGGGGATGCTGCTGGCGTTCACCGAGATCTGTGAAGAACACCACCATTAGAGTACTGAAGGAGGCCAAGGGAAGACACCGTGCTCACCACCGTCGCACGCTATTCCACTTATCAGCAACCACAATTTTCAGAAGATGTTCCCATAGTATAGCCCGAACACTTCTGACTCTCCAGAATGGAATCACCCAGGACCTGAGCTATGGATTCCTGGGCCCCTGGCCTGTGGTTCAGAATTTTGTGAAGATGTGAAGAATCTGTATCTTTAGCAAGTTTTCAGGGTGACCCAGAAGTTTTTAGAGAACCACTCACCTAGAGTGGAAAAGGCACAGACTATGATATTTTAAAACTTTTTCATCTAATGTTAAGGCAGTCTTAACAAAAGGAGGTCATGGTCAGTAAAACTTGCTTCTTAAATCATTACTTTGACTAATTATTCACTACATTTCAAAAACATAAAGATAAGTGGGTTTCAAAATAAAAATCTTCCTCAACAGAAATGCCAGGTGATGAGTTATACTTTTCTCTGAGTCTGAATTTTGATCCCAAGGTGATACTCAAATTATTTTTGCCTCAAGCCCTCCTTTCGTGAACTCTGCCTTACAGTAAAAACTGAAAGACAAACTAAAAGAGAAGCAGCAATGAAAACCAATGAAAAGAATCTTCTAACTTAATACCAATTCTAAAACAATCAGAAATCATCAGAATTTTTTTGTAGCAAGAGTTTCTAAAGCTTGAGAGAATAAAACTCTTATTCTGTGCTTCCTCCTTATTCATTCCTTATTCATTGCTTCCTTCCCAAAGCAATGATGTTTGGCTGGGGAGAGAGCTTGGTGATCTAAGTGCCTGCCTGGCAAGTACAAGGACCTGGGTTCAATCCCCAGTACCACATGTGGTGCTGGCCCTGAAACTGGGGGTGGTGACACACGCCTATAATCCCAGCCCTAGGTAGGCTGAGACAGGAGAATCACTATGAGTCCAAGCTGCAGAGACTCTGCACCAAATAAATAAATAATTTTAAAAAGTAACAATGTCAGTGCTAAATATCTAGTTTAGTATTCTAATACCTAGTTTACTTTGTAATGCTTCAAAAAGTTAAGGTGGGCAAACGGTTAGGAAGACATGGGACACAGAAGTGATGCCACAATAGGGCCTTGGTGCGAGGTGTACAATGTTGGATATAAAGTGCTTTAATGCTGCTATATGTGCAAAAAGCTTGGCTGGACAATGGTATTTATAATCCTAGCAATCAGGAGGCTGAGGCAGGAAGATGATTGTGAGCACCAACACAACCTGGGCTACATAGTGAGCACAAGGCCATACTAGAATAGTGAGACCCTATCTCAAAAGCAAATAGAAGAACAAACTAGATAAGATGATAAAATTATTAGAGAAAAATGAGGAAACAATGACTATGTTAGAGGAACAAATAATGGCTTTAACCACCTAGAAGGCCAGGGTCTATCCAAATGACCTCTAGTGATGAAAGGTTCAAGTTATCTCAGAGTCTGAATTGAGGTTTGTGACACAACAGAAGACTATAGCAGCACTTACAGCATATCCAATGTTTAGTCAACAGTAAACTAAAAAGTCTTCGTGGCACTTAGAGAAGACCACCGCTCTTCCCTATTGGGGATGGGGGAGAAGGCGGCTCCTGCTCTGCTTGCTCCCTTACGCAGGCAGGCAGCTGGTCTCCGCCCTGGGAAGGGGCACTGCACCACCCTCACCTTGCCGTGTAGGTGCCACACTGCAGCAGCACACAGGAGGTGCACACAAGAGCTGCGAAGGGAAGCCCCAAGCGCCCAGCCTCTGCTGTGAGTGACCGTGCCAAGTGCAGTCCCCATTGGGCCCATTCCATGGGAAGGACACGGCCTTTAGGTGCTAAAAGCATACAGAAAGTTTACATCTAGCAACCATCACTTCTCAGCTGTACAAGAGAAGTTTACCAGACATTCCTTTTAAATAGTTCATTATGAACATGGATTTGGAAGAATAAATGTTTTTATCAGAAAGGAAAAGAAAAATAAATTAATGTAGGACATCACTCTGGAAACAGATCTGGGGCAGAGCAAAAAAGAAGAAAATATCACAGAATGGATAGAAGGAAAAGATGCTTGCTTGCCAACTTCCCATAGAGCTATGCCTAACCTCATTTTTCTATTTCTAACAAATACTACAGCTACCTGCAATGTATTATTTCTGTATTAAAATGCTGGAACAGGGAAAGGATGTCAGTGAATAAACCAATGAAATCGGAAAAAATTCTGGGGTTTATATACTTGACAGTAACGCAGCAATACAGTTTTGAGTTGTGATAAACAGACCAGAATTATATCAGACATGACCAGCGGGGCAAGGTAGGTGAGCTATGAATAAATGTTGATGTCTCTACAACATTTCTACAAACACATAATTATTACAAAATAAAGAGCTGGCTTTCAGAAATGCAGCAGCTTTCTGATCATAAATCTACCTTTCATCACCATTACTGAGAAGTTCATTCACTTGTCCTAACAACACCTTTAATGTTCAAAATACCCAGTTAACGCTGGATGACTAAGGCTGACCATAGTCAATTTAAAGGGAGAGATCTTTTTCTCTATCCATATATAGGTGTAAAGTAAGCACGTATACTCTTGTAGGCATCTGGGAAAAGTTTTCATCAGAATTTTTTTTTTAATTTCGGTATTTGGCACAGGGTCGCACTAAGCAGTTTGGAGTCATAGTGATCTTTCTGCTTTCAGTCTCCCCAGTGCTGGCATAACAGGCATGCCCCACCACGCCCAGTCTTGGTCATCAGCTCAGCATGCCCAGGGCAGGGCCAGAGCAGGCTGTGGGGCTAGGGATCAAGTCCCGCTTCCTGCATTTGCCTAAGCAGGTGTTTAGTGCACTGTGCTATCTCACCAGATCTTGAGAAATAATTTTTAAAGGGACAGGAAGATAGCTCAGCACGTTAAGTACCTGCCTGGCAAGCATAAGGACCTGGGTTGATCACAGGACTTCATGCTATGCAGGCTCCATGCAGTGCTGGCTACTGAAACTGGGTATGGTGGTGTACACCTATAATCCCAGCATTGGGGAGGCTGAGGCAGGAGGATCACCTGAGTCCAAGCTGTATAATGAGACCCTACACCAAATAAATAAATCTTTAAAAAATAGTAATTTTTAAAGACTCATAGCAGTCTCAAAATCATCAGACAATACCAGTGAATAGTACAAGCAAAAACTTTGCCTTTACATTGTGTCTAATCTACAGTAAATTTGAGTCAACCTAAATCTATACAAAATGACTAGGAACACAAAGATTTTCCACAGTTAACTTATACTAGACTCTACATAAGAAAATATTTCCAGTACACCTCTTGGGGGTCCTGCAGCACCTTTCTCTCTACTACATAAAACTTAGACTAAATATGGGCAGCTTTTCCTTTCCCAAGATATTTCTAGAATCTTTATTTTATTTTATTTTTTGAGACAGCGTCTCACTATGCAGTTCAGGCTGGCCTCGAGCTCACTTTGTAGCTCAGGCTGGTCTCGAACTCACAACAATCCTCCTGTCTCAGCCTCCCGAGTGCTGGGATTACAGGCATGCGCCACCACGCTCGGCTAAGAATCTTTATTTTTGTTCTCTTTCTTCTTCCTTTCTCTGTTTCCATTGCTCTCTCTCCCCGCTCCCCCCAACTCATTTCTAAAAGGCAGGTAATAAAGTTAAATCGTCAGGAACTCTAAGCACAATCTTCCTGGATTCCACTCTGGACTCCTGGTTGCACAGTGAACTATGCAGTTTTCCTAGGATCCCAGCCACATGTCAGAATCATGTGAGCAATCTTTGAAAAAAATCAGTTTACTGGACATCCCTGCAAATTCTGGATTAGAATCTGTGTCTTTGAGTCCAGGCAGACACTGTTTTTTCTTTTTGTCTTTTTCAGAAAGGGTTTCTCTATGCAGCTCAGGCTGGCCTTGAGCTCACTTTGTAGCCCAGGCTGGTCTCGAATTTACAACGACCCTCCTGCCTCACCTTCTCGAATACTAGGATTGCAGGTGTGCACCACCACGCCTGGCTAGGCACCCACATTTTTAAAGCTTTCACTTTTCTCAGATGTGGAGCCAGGGCTGTGAATCCTTTGTTCCATGTTACCTAAGTGAGGTGCTGGAGTAAAAAAAGAACACCACTTTAGCAATCTCCTCATGAACATCCTCTGCAGGGAATGAGACATAAGAAGGAAGAAGGAAGAAGAAAGGAGAAGGGGAAGAGGAAGAGAAGATTTTAAAAGTCAGTTCCACATTTTATATAGAAAACTGCAGCATAATGTAAAATTGACAGTCACAGGACAAGTGCAAAGTGTCTCAGAGCCTGACAAAAGCCACTGCTCAAAAAAAATTACAAAATTGTTTGCCAAAAGAAAATCAATAATGGGTAATAGTTTTAAGTATGATATGTAAATTAGAAAATCCTGCCTTGTGATTTCCCCTTCTGGAGAGATAAATGGCTGCCAGAGAGCAAGTCTCACCTCTTTGTATGGAATGCCCAGAGTGTTTAATAAAGTTCCATGTGGGCCAAACAAATTTCATCAATTAGGTATTATTAATATCAGTATTATTAAACTGTAGCCTCCACAGGCTTTTATCATCCAAGTGGAATAAGATGATTAATGAAAGGAGGATGGGTTATTTACTTGTGACAAATTATTAATTACTCCTGAGTGACTAATAGCTTGTGAAGTTATCCTAAGGTATCAGATTAGGAATACAGGGCCAATTTTTCAGTGTGCCTAGATAAGCATCTCAAGATAAATGGTCCGTACTAGGAATTCTCTCGGATGGAGAAGAACCTGCGAAGACGGCTTGGGTGAACCACATCCCCAGGGCCCTGTGCGACCTCCCATCCTGGCCTTCTCTGTCTACTTCAGCTAATGCCGAGCTGCGCCCTACCTCAGCTTCCCTAGAAGGCTGAACAGCCCTGCAGGAGCTAAGTGCTGCTAAAACACCTCCCGTACTGCGGCTTCTTACTCAGCTCATACATGGTACTAAGAACGCTAATTATGTTCACACCTCAAAGGAAAGATCTTCTAAGCTTCCTCCTCACTTCTTCATCCCCAACTTGATGCTTCTGCATGCACTCGTTTCACATTTTCATTTTAGCGCATGAATATTCACGCTAATAACCAATATACATCTGTGCCTACTGATGAAAAGGGAACACACACACTGATGAACATCACCTCAGTCTTCCAGGAGCTTATGTTAAAAAATAACCAAACCAGTACTGAAATGGCAAGCATATTGAAAAGCTTATGAAAATAGCAACACTCTGGCATTTAAATATGCCACTTGGCTCAGAGAAACATTTTCACTTTCCAAGATGTGTAAAGGTATTAGGCACATTGTCAGAGGCCAAAGAGTTGGCACAGCTACTGACAGCAGCTATGAAAATCTAAATCAGAAGACACTCCACAATAATAACTTTAAGTATCTACATTACACTAATTTTGTGCGGGCCCCTTGGTGTATACACAAGGAAGGGAATGGAATCAGCTTTATAATGAGCAACCCAGGCCACTGCCAGGAAAGCAAGGGGTCAACAGCCGTTTCTGTCCGCTCAACATAGCACTTCGAAGCAACTAAAACTAAAGGGACCGCTTGAAAACATTTGAGAGATTTGTAAATGACAAGGTGAACTACAAAAATGCAGTGTTTTCACAATTTCATTCATGTCTCTAAAATTATATTCTAGATTGTGCTATATACATCCTTACATGGAAATGAACAGAAAAAGATCTGGAAGAAATCAATACAAACAACCTCTACAGAAAAACATGGCAGCCACAGAAGCAACATGGGTGGCTTCAGTCTTTATTAATTTCAATTCTCTTTTTTCTTCAACCATTACATTCCTTTTCAGTAAGATCTGCCTAACCAATTTATCTAAGAACTGCAAATTCCTATCACAGTCCCTGCGCCTTCAACCCCTTCTGGTTTTTGTATGCCACTGTAGCAAATCACATGATTTGCTTTTACTGCATTAGAATGTAAGTGCTACAAGGACAGGGATCTGGCTGCTATTCACACTGATACATCCCCACTCCTTCTAAAATAGTGCATAGAGTAAGCCCCTGATATTTACTGAATATTTACACATTTAATGCCTTTTAATTTCTTTTGTAAGAGACAAATATAACTCGTCATGCTTTGCTTATATGAAGCAGTCTGTAGTGGTAGGAAGATCAGAGGAATAATTTAATGGAAAGCTGAAAGGTCACAGGAACCATCTTTGCAGCCACTGGTAGCACAGCTGAGGACACTGAAATGCCAGCTCGAGTGTCAAAGCACTGAGAAGCTGTGGAAAAGCGGACAAAGCAGGTAATCCCTTAACTCTAGTGGCAATGTCTACATGCAAACACATAAATCCCTTTAGAAATAAGAAGCCAGTCACATGGTCCCGTGAGTACACACCAACAGTGGAACAGATACCAACTGGGAACGTGGGCAGAGTCGAGATCACGCTGAACACCTGGCACATCCGTGAGGCCAACAAACCCCATCTGGGGCTCATCTCCACAGGACAACCAATTCCTTGACCGGCACTGCGCGTGCTAGCCCAGGAGAAGACAAAACAAGAACTACCACTGGGAAGAGTGGAACCGCCAAAATTCCAAGGGAATGTGTCCAAGAAGGATGGCGAGAGAACAGAGGGAGGAAAAGAGACAGGCTTGTGACTCTGCAGCTCCCTCCTGAAAGGTTCACCTCTCTAATGCCACTAAAACCCAACAAGCAGATTTAGTCCATGTAACCAAAAGGAAATTTCTGCTAATTTTTAAAAAGAGCTGGATGGATTTCAGTTGAAGCCAGAATTTTTCACTTATTATAATGAGAATTTTTCAAGATACACATTAATTGCTAAATGTGTAAAATATATGTAGCTATTTAAATATGCTTACATCTCCTCTAGGAGAATTAATGAGCAGTAGCCCTCATCAGGCATTATGGTAATTAATCCCATGGAGGAGGTACATCAAATCTCCTCTCCCAATCAAAAGATGACCAGGTCACAAAGGGGAGTTATCATGAAAAGGCTCCTTCTTGGCTACCAGGTTCCTCTGGAGATTTAAAAATCCAGATTGCTTCAACCTGGAATTTGTAGCTATTTTAGGTTCTGCTTTATTGTAAATTTAAAAACATTCAGATTTGGACAGCATGCTCACTGCTGTGTTCTAAATGAGAACAATACTAAAAAGTAAGTCTTGCCACTGAGGTGGTGCCCAGGGCTCCACTGAGAACTCTGCATAAGCACAGGACTTCACTGAGCCTCAGCATAAGCATGACTGTCAACCCTCCTTACAGACCAGAAAACCAAGAGGGAGGAGTACAGCAAGCAAGTCAGGGTCAGGGTCTACATCGTCAAAGCAGCTGTATTCCCTGAGACTTCATGGTGTCTCCCGCAAAGAGCCCAGACTGAAAGATTCTTCAGGTACAAGAAATCTTTGTTTTCTGAAATGCCACAGCTCCATCCCTATTTTTGTCTTATTCTTCCAATTGGGTTATATAATGCTCAGAGCTCTTGTATTTGGAAGGTGGAAGGGCCTGCACTTAGAAACAGTGTCTTGGTTTCACTGGTCTGCTGTTGTTTGTTTAAACTAAAGCTATGTGAAGCCTGTGGACTAAACAATAAATTTCTAAATTTAAAATAGCACTAGATGAGTGGGTAAGTAAAGACATAAATGCCACTCACCTCTGGATTTTCTTCTTTTACTCTTCTTGACTGCAAAGCAACAGCACAACCCATTACTACACATATACAAGAGGAAAATGCCCCAAACACAACACACGCAGAGCAGCCCGTGGTCCCCGTGCTGCCGCTTACCTTTTCCTGGGAGGCAGCGGCTTTCCCCTCTTCACTTTTCTCATCGAGCTCATCATCGCTCCACTCCCAGTCACCATCTTCGGTTTTATGAAGGTGACCGCTTGACCCTGGAACTCGCCTCACCTGAGAGGAAAGAAGCGCATGACATCTTCACTAGCTGGGCACACACAGTGCTCTCTGGCACAGCTGCCTGAGTGGCACAGGTTCCTGAAAAGAACTTCAGTGATCCTCTACTCACAGAGAACTAGATATCACTACGCAGAATCACTACACAACCTCCTGACTCTCACACTTGCCCTCTTTCCAAAAAATACTGTTCTCAAAATGCACTACTGAAGCAAAGTATTTTGGAAGAATTCCATATACACAAGCCATTCAAGACTGAGCTTGTGCTTCACTTTTATTCAGTAAACAACTCTGTTAGTTACTATACAAACAAAGGCCCGTGGTCAACATTAAAACTGCCTAAGGAAACACACGCAAGCAAGGGACTGCTGACTGAGTCAAGGCAGGAAATCAGGAAGCCCACAGAAGCATGCTAGACTAGAGGCATCTGCCATCTAAACCCAACACCCACAAAGCAAGTGCCCTCTGCGACCACCTGGCTCTTCTTCAGAACTGACATCACGCTCCAGTCCCCAGGATTCTGCTTAACCATGTGAGCAAAAAGAAATGGCATCAGACTATGCAGACACCATGTAGCACACCTGATGTGTATGGGGCTGTACAAACACAGCGGGACGGCCACACCCTGGCCAGCATTTATGAGATAATCAGATTTCACCGAATATCTGTGTGGAGAGGAAGAAAACTTTTAAAAGGATAGGATAGCTGAGAATGAGCCTCTGAGTCTCTGAGCAATGTTACGTAACTTTTTAAAAGTATTAGATATAATTAAATGAAGACTATAGCAGATGAACACGAAGTGAACGTCAATAGCTAGCATTCCATGACTCAGAGAAACTATCAGTGAAAGCAACCTTCAAAACTCCTAACTGAACCCTTCAGTCTACAGAACAGGGAGAAAGGGAAGGTCCAGAAAGGAGCACAAGCTCACACAGCTATGAAGGCAAAATAAGAGCAAGTTACAAAGCCTTTGGGGTCTCACTGTCCCTATGCCGCTGAATGAGGATCTGAAAGAAGCTATCTAAAATGTCCCACTAACATTGAAGACCGCAAGGTGAAGAAGACTATTTTCTGTAATAGAAACTATTTATGCCATGGGTATATCATAAAGCCACAGAGAAATGCCGAAGAATATAAACTTCAAATAAGCATTTGCGCATGTCAGAACAATGGAAAGAGATAAACAATATGTGGCAGTGGATGGGATGGACTTCAAGTAGAACCTGTACAAGGAACCCTGAAGAAATGTAAATCAGAATGACACCAAGAGTCAACCTCACCCCAGTCACAATGGCTGTTGTGAAGAATGCAGAAAACAGTAAATGTTGTGGAGGATCTGGAGATGGGGCTTGAAGGGTCTCTTCTATACTGTTGATAGGAATGCAAGTCAGTAATTAGTAAATTCTGAAAATCAGTATGGAGAGTTCTCAAAAAACTAAAAATACATCCACCATTGGACATAGCTATACTACTCTTTGGTGTTTTTTCCAAATAATTAAAGTCAGCATATTACAGAGATGTCACTTAGCCATGTTTATTACAGCGTAATTCACAATAGCTAAGCTATGAAAACAAAAACCACCCATTAACATATAAAAATTTTTAAATGTGTATTTAAACACACACACACACACACACACAACACGGAGTATTATTAATGAAACTGTGCATTTGGAGGAAAATGGATAGAAGTGAAGATCATTATGTTCAGCGAAATAAACCAGATTCAGAAAGCCAACAGCATGTTTTCTAACATAGGAACAATCTAAATGAAAGTATTTTTTTAATGTTAAAAGACAGATGATATGAAAGCAGAAGGGAGACTACTAGAGAAGAGGAAAGAGGAGGGAAGTGGTAGGTGGAAAAAGAAAATTTATTATATTCGTGTACAAACACACTGAAATGAAGCCACTCACTGTGTATACCTAATCTTCATCAATTAAAAAGAAGAAAGGGTAAATGCTCAAGATGAACTCAAAAAGATAAAGTTTAAAAGCAAGAACTTTTTTATAATTACAAAGAATTAAAATTTTTTTTTAAACTTTCTCAACTCTAAAAATAGTTTTAACAAATTCACCCTTGAAACAAGACTTCCTAAGCTCCTCCTGTGCCTGGCATAAGGCATTTTCCACTTGGATTCCGAGTTGCTGCAAGACTACTCTGCACCAGCGACTTTCATAATGCTTACAGATGTTGGCAAAGTACCACAGGCACTAGAAAGCACTTGAGGAATCTCAGGCAGGCTGCTCATCTTAAAGCTACAAAAGGAAGGCAGAACAATCTTCTATTGACATACACAATAAAATCAGTTTTGTTTTTGGCAGCACAATCATGGGGAGGGGCATTTGTTAATGACTACATTCAAAAGGAAAAAAAATAAAACCACATCCACCATAAAACATATTGTTCACCATTAAGTGAGAAATGCAACAAAATCACGAATCAGAAACAATAAAATTTTACCTTTACTGAAACTGTAAAAACTGAGGTCACTGCTGAATTAGTATTCCTCAAGTGATTAGAGTAAGGAAATCCTCCCTTCCTAGAGATAGCCCAGATTTACATCCTAAAATTTAGTTGCACCCACCCCAACTGTGCTCGCCAGATCTGTCGGCTTTATTTCCACAAGCAGGATCCAAGCACACACAATAAAACGGCCATCTCCTTCCATTTCATTTTAGAATTGTAGCTGTCCCTCTCTCAGTTTTATTTGCTGGAAGAAAGCAAGATAAACACACTGTCTGGGATTACAGCCCTGGACATTAAAAGAAATGATGTGCTGGGCCTTTGTACAACAAAGGTTAAATAAGTACAAATGTCAGCTAAATTAGACAAAGAACTAGGCAGGTACAAATACTGATGTAATATAGCAAGAACAGGAGCCCATGCTTGTATGTGAGAATGTCTCCCTGTGCTCACTGTCTGGAACAGCCTTGTAGCAAAATTAAAACTCAGGTTTCATGGTGTATTTATGTGACACTTTCAGTGAGGAGACCAGAAACCAATTTTTAAAAGTTGTACCCTTATAAGGAGTTTATAGGGAGAAGAAATAGCTTTTATCTTTGATAGCTAAGGAGCCCACATTTTATACAGTTTAACAAAGGGGCTTCCTTTTCAGGAACACCAGAGTGTTTGGAAAGCAAAACCTTCCTCAAAAGGTGGTAAAAGCTCCTGTTCTCCCCAACTCCTACCATGATGTCAAGGAAGGCTACTAACCCTTAGAATTCACACTAAATTCCTATGACCTTCGTTCTGTTCCATTGAATGATTTTCTCACTTAGTAAAGTCAAGAGGCAGCAGAATGAGTTTATACTCTGCTTTTGGTTGGGGATTTTTAAAGAAACACAGTACTTAGGAGTGAGCCAGGAATATAGCTCAGTGGCACCAGAGCCTTGCTGGCAAGCAAGATCCTGAGACTTGAGTTCAATTCCCAGTACCAAATAACAATAATAACTCAGAACTAAGAGCTTTCTAGAGGCATTCATAATCCCACAAATTCCTCAAGTCACTGAACAGTGAGGTTGAAAAAGTTTCACTTGCAGTATTGTTTATTCCCAAGACTGAAAGCTGAATGCAACTACACCAGTGAGATAGCTCAGCAGACTAAGTATCTGCTTAGGCAGGGACCGGGGTTTGATCCCTGACACAACATGCTGCGCTGGCCCCACTGACAGCGTGCTGGGCTGGCCACTGAGACTGGGTGCGGTGGCACACACCTGTAATCCCAGCACTGGGGAGGCTGAAACAGGAGGATCACTATGAGTCCCAGCTGCATAGTGAGCCCCTGTATCAAACACATTAAAAAAAAAAAATACAATTACACCATTACATTTACTCCATACTTGAAAAAAAGAAGTAATATTCCTCTTATAAACATTATCATAAAAACCCATTAAAGAAAGGAATAAAAGTTCCGAATCTCAGAAGAAAAGACAGGGATGGACAGATGGACAAATGGACAGACAGACGAGCAATGTGGCTCAGCAGTCAATCCTGGTGCCCCTGAGCAAGATGCCTGGGTTAGGTTTGGCACACAGCAGCCAGGGGATGGAGAGGACAGCACAGGGGACATGCACCTCGTTCAGCGGGGGCGCTCTCAGCAGAAGCGTACGGTAAACAGGAGCTGCCACCCTTCAGCAAGCACAGCAGCAGTGCATCCTGGCCCAACACCAGAGAGGAAGGATCTGAGGGAGAGCGTGTGGGAGCCAATGATGAGCAGGCAATTAAGTTGATTAAAAAAAAGAAACTGCTGAGCAGAGTGCAGCGAAGTCTGTCTCACTGTGGCATACTTGTCCACTTCCGAATCACTTGCCCACTCCTTCCACATCCCAGTAAGCTCTCCCTGCACACAGCCTTTCCCAATCTCCTTGGACAGACCTTCCCTCTCAGGATCCTGCAATGGGGCTCCTGTCAACCTTGGGATATACCACGTGCCATCCTGGGACCCAGGCAGGGGTCACTCACCTGAGTGTACCCCAAAGACATCTTGACATCACACAGGCCAGCACGGCCGCACACCTCTGGCCAGGCACTATAGCCATTGGAAGCATAAAATGACGTTCTAATTAGCTGCTGCTCAGGAGGCAGCTGAGACGCTGCCAGGCAAACAAAAGCTTTGTATATTATAAAAATTAGCAATGAGATGAGACTCAGGTCTTAGCAGTGAACGTTTTACTGTCTCCAGAGCTCAGACTTGGGCATGCCTCTCTGAGCACCTCTGCCCCGTACCCACTGCCTACCCTTACTGTCTGCTCTGGCTGCAGCCATCCTGCCTGCCAAGTTGACCCCGCAGCCTGGGGCCACAGCTGACTCCCACTGCAGCACTCCATGCCTGTGCTGTGGCTGGCTGGCCCCTTGCACCCGCCCACGCACAACCCACCCTGCACACAGTGGCACTGGTCCAGTGCCCTGAGTGAGCACGCCTGGTCCGTGACCCCCACCTGAGCCAATGGCCTTGGGAGCTTTGTCTTCCAGTCCTCTTCTCCAAGTGCTGAGTTGGATACGAGTAACTCAGCAATTCTGAAACCCATCTACTCAGCCCCTGTGCCTAATTTCATGTGGCATTAGGTCAGTAATGCCAAGTGCCTCCCCCACGCTGCCACCTCTGCCACCATGGTGGCCAAAGTACGTCCCCAAAGCCACTAGCATGATTCCTACACACAAGAAACACTCAAAAACGACAGGTGAAAGTATTATTAATACATTTCATCCTTCCTCACACTAAAACCTAGCAAACAATAGATTACTCTGCAAACTTTAACCCTCACATAAAAATGAACATGGGCAGGACCCCTATAAAACTGACCTCTTGCCTCCACCATTAAAAGGAACTTCTTCTAAGGAGTCTTCGCTGATCTCTGGCCAAATTTGTTCTCTGTATTGCCACTGGGTGTTCACCATCACCATGGGATGAGTCCAGAGCGGTTTTTGGGGTGGGGGGTAGAACCAGGGATTGAACTCAGGCCCTTGCACTTGGCAGGCAAGCACTTACTCTACTGAGCCATCAGGGAGTCCAGAGTTTTTAACGTTCGAGTCTGTAGCCCCAAAGTTCCTTCCCAAGACTTAGTCCTCACCATACCCCTTTAGATACTCTACAACCCAGTTGTGAAGAAAGCACACACCTTCCTGACTCTACCACTATAAATACATGCTACGTAAATGCTTGGGCCTGATCCACCTGTCCATGGCTTCTAAGTATCTTTTCTTCCCTAGATGACCTATCAAGTACTCCTTCAAGGTAAAGAGCTCATTTTACACACTTCTAAAAATCACTTTTTTGTTTGTTTGCTTGTTTGAGACAGAGTCTTGCTCTATAGATGAGACTGGCTTTGAGCTCAATTAGTAGCCAGGCTGGCCATGAACTTGCAGCCATCTTCCTGCCTCAGCCTCCCAGGTGCTGGAACTACAGGTCTGTAACAGCAACCCTGGCTGAAATAATTTTTTACTCATTCAGTCAATGAAGTTTTAATGAATATCTATCTTTTTAATAAGTTCTAGATCAAAGATGAAGCAAATAAAAGCCAAGGCCTTATAGTAATTTATAGTTCAGAGACAGTGAAGCTAACAATTTCAATAAAGTGTGGGCACTGTATCAAAGACACAGATGCTGTGAGACTGGGGAAGACAGGACAGCTTCCCGGGAAGCATGGAAGGGAGGCAGCTAAGGGATCAATAAGACTTTGGCACGCAGAATAAGAAAAGTTATTCCACCCAGAGAGCAAGTGAAAGCTCCCAAGTCCTGATTCTAACACACGGTGAGATCACGGGGCACTAGGACCTGGGGTTGTGTTGAGCAAAATGGCTAAATACAAGTCCAGAAGAGCTGGCTAAAGAACCTTGTACATCCAGTGACAAGTGCAAAGGCCACAGGAGCTGAGCACAAGTGTGATGGGGACAGCTAATGACACAGGTGACCCTATAAGAGCCTGGCCCACACCATCAGGAACACACAGAATGACGGACACCTACACTGCCAGCAGCCAGATCGTCTACAGAAGAAGACAAGTTAGATTTTTATGAAAATGTTCTTGATTTCTAAAATGTTAGTGAGTGTTAAAAAAAAAAAAATAGCTCCTCTGCATTTTTAAAAGCCTAAGAAATGAATGTTTGGGGCCCAACTTTGGCCTGTGAGTTTATATCTTCTGTTATACACCCCACCAAGGTGTTTGGAATTCATACCATGGAAAAACAAAGAAAGCATCCAAGCAGCCAGGGGGACAGGACAAATTGTTCAAACTTGGGCCTTGAAAAAAGAGTGGAAGACACACTAGGACTTGAGGGTAACAGCAGGAGGCCATCAGGGGTTAACGGTCTCAGTTACTACTGACACCTAAGTGACACTGAGTGACCCAAAGCTACA
Source organism: Ctenomys sociabilis (assembly GCA_004027165.1). Lineage (NCBI taxonomy): Eukaryota > Metazoa > Chordata > Mammalia > Rodentia > Ctenomyidae > Ctenomys > Ctenomys sociabilis. Next base: position 48,217 of record PVKA01009871.1, read on the forward strand.
GCAACCACAGGAGCCCAGCCTCGCTTCCACAGAGATAGATGGACAGAAAGCAGTGAGACAGAAGTCAGAACAAGCGAATTCCAAATTTCTGGCACACAAGAACAAGGCAAGCTAATGAAATGACTGTTGTTTTAAGAAGGATGTCCATGAGGGCTTAAAGGAAAGGGAGGGGGATCTTACTGGAAGCTCTAGGACACTTGTTATACAGTGATGCTGACACCTACGGTAAGGGGGGAAATACAACCGCTCCTAACGAGCTCAGTGAGCCGGCTGGAGAGATTTCCAAGCAGAATCCTTAAGGCGACACCTGGACTCTGCTTGCTGCCTATGACAAGATGTGAGCACAAAGAGACGAGCCAAGGAACAAACTATTCAATACAAAACTGAAGCTTCTTGGCCAGCGCTCTCCAGCTCTGGGCTTTCTGGTTTTAATCAATAGTTCCAAATTATTTCCATCTTACCGTGTTATTACACATTAAAATATCTAAAAGAAAAACTCCAACCTCTGCTAATCATAGACTAGTGACTTCAGCTGAATCGTGAGCCTTTCATCTAGTGGTTCCCATTAACATTTTCTGCCCTCTTATCTAGGGCTAAAACTTGGCATTCTTTTCTTAGAGCACAAAAGAATAGAATAAAGATATAAAAACTTTCTATAAGTAATTAAAACATTCTAGAGAAACAAGAGACTTAATGAGTGATTCCAAACGCTGGGCTAGTATAAACAACACTTCACAGCAACTTTCTGTTAGCACACTATATCATTTTCTAATGTGAAAAAAAAAAAAAAAAAAAACCCAAGTTGGATACATGTTTTTATTCAAATGACACTGGAATTTTGTAAGTTTGGAAAACTACATAAAAGGGTGCTGGCTCAAAGAGAATGTTCTGGAAGTCAAAAGGGAGCTCTTCTAAAGAAGCGGCACAAAGTATAAAGAAGCAATTCGATTTCTTACTCTTTCAGTTCTACCACACCTCCAATATGGCATTTCCCCAAGTTAAGGCAACGAAGTACAATGACAGCAGCCACCAGGCAAGAAAACAGCATTCAACTGTCTTTGGATACTAAAGCTCCCTGGACTGGGCGCCAACCTGATCTCTAACCTCAGCTAACAAAGAAACAACAGCAAGGTTCTGTCCCGATGAGACACATAATACTGTTGAAAAAACATACTTCTCGTAAAATCAAAAGAAAAACAAAAAGCGTATCTGGCACTGGAGCTGAGGCGAAGCTTCCTGGCTACGGTGAGTTATGCACTAACAGCAAGAAGGAGCGGCAGAGAATGCAACACCAAAGAACTCAGCCAAGCGCATCTGTGTGGGGGACTGACTGCTGCAGTGGGGAAAACTCAACAAGTGACAGAGAAACACAAGGAAATGGTCAGTTTCAGATGTCAACCTACGCTAGCCTCGTCGTCTCTGTGAAGATATTTTGATGTGATTAGAGTCCATAACTGAGTGGACGGCAGGGGAAATAAGCCTTCAGAACCTGCGTGAGCCTGATTCGATCAGCTGAAAAGCTTTACAAACTGAGCTAAGACTTCCCTGAAGAAGGAATGCCAGGGGAGCACAGCGGGCTGTGCCGTGCCCCAGCGTGCCAGCCTCCCCTCCCAACAGCCTGCCCTGCGGGTTTCGGGCTCGACGGCCAGCCCCAGTCTAGCAGGCCAGTACCACGCAATCCTTCTCTTCATTGGTCTCCTATGGTTCTGTCTCTCTGGCTGAAGCCTAATTGATTACACATTAAATCCAGCAGCCTCGCTATGAGTACTTATAACCAAAAGGCAGATTAGCCAGCAGAAGAGCAACACCAGTAACAGCACCTGCTGGGGTTAACAGAATACGGTAAGGTCCCCACGTGAAAGAGTAATGGAGGAGAAATGATGCAAGATGAAAGGCAAAGGGTGTTAGGAGCTAGCCAACCTAACAGAGAACGTTCTTACAGTGAAAGATTGCCCAACGCCGAGGTAACGCACTGTGGGGAAAGTGTCACTTACGTTCAGTCAGTAATAAAGCCACCTTGATAAACCTTCTATCAAGACCAAACTCTGATTAGGGAGCAATGACCCAGGAAAGAGCTTGGAAAAACATTCAGTGGCATGAACTGTTGTGGAATGAAAACTCAGCCACTTACACACAGAGCATAATACAGAAGATGGCTGTCATACTGGGATTTCCCTAAATTATCTAATTTTGAGACATATTCATTTATACTGAACTTTCAAATAACTTTTAAATTTCAGTACCAAGAAATCTCTTCATAAAAATTATTTCTAATGGTCCCACAGATACATTTTAGTTATTATTCAACATACAGCACCTGATTAAATGACAGGAAAAGTACTTTCAGTGTGCTTGCCATTATCAGAAGCCTAGACTTATCACCCACTTAGACCATGTCTCTTCCAGTGTGAAAAAGCTGGCCTGGAATGCAGCTACCAACCGTGTCTCCCAGCAACAGAGCCCGATAGACTCCCACTGTTTCTAAGGACGTGGGGCTCAAATGGAAGCAAATGGAGTCTTTATGATTATAAAATACTCTGTGTAGAGCCAATTAAAAGCATCAAATGGACCTTCAAGATATAATAAGCAGAAGAAGCTAATGGAGAACAGGGCCATCATTATGTAAAAGAAACAAAGGGGACACCCACGGCCACTTCCAGGCCAGTCTGTGTATGGGACGCATTTCTGGAGGAGGCTATCGGGTGGGGGGACAGCTGCCAGGTTGGAAGGGTGACTTCTTTTTCCCACTGCTGTACATAGTTAAAGTAGCCCTAACCAAAAACATCTTTCTCCCTAGCTCTGCACAAAGTTAGAAATAAAAGAATTAAAAACAAAGAAACATAAGGTCCAAGCTTATTACCTTGAAGGAGATATTCATGAATGTCGCTTGCCCACCAGCAAGGAGCCTTTCTGCATGACCCAGGCCCTGGATTGAGATGGGACTCACATACTGGGCCCAGAGCAACGCTACCAGTGCCTGCCTTCCTCTCACAGGCAGGCTATGTGGCCCAGAGTCCTCCAGGAGAAAGGGTGGAGGGCACTGGGCCCTCGAAAGCTACCAAACAGGTAAAGCCCTGGGTGGACCAAGGCCAAGAAAGGACTTTAGGAAAAGGCAAGTGAAGAGCAGTGTATCATTTTCTGAAGCCCTCACATGTTCCCCAGGTCCAACATAACTGAACTCTGCTGCAGTGAACAGAAAGCCCCTGGGAACTAATACCCAGTATAGACAGTACTGGTCAGGAATGGGTCGTAAGAGTATTCAGTGAGTGACTAAGCAAGTGAAGAAAGGAATGAGCAGTCCTAGGCTAAGACAGAAGACACGGGAAGTCCCAGGCCAACCCATCTCACTGGGACTCCAATCACACCACCACTTTCTCAGAACACAATCATCCTCTGCCATCACGGATCTTTGCACTGAGCTCATGGGGTTCAGTTTGGGGAAGCTGAAAGGCTTCATTTATTAGATCGACTCAGGCAAAGCAGTGGCTGGTGTCAAGAAACTTTGGGTCTCTTCTGTGCATGTAAAGATCCTGAGAGAAGAGGCATAGTTCTAAATGCCAGAATAACACTGGAGCTGATGAGAAGCAGGAAAGAACCCAGCTGTCTCTGAGAAGACATACCAATACCCAATACTTCAGAAAAGCAAACAGATCTGGTTGTGCCATGGAAACCATTTTCCTTTGGAGTCACCTGTTTTCACTACCCCGCTCTCTGTAAAAGGCAGAGACCCAGATGTGGGCTTAGTTAAAAGTACTCATGTGGCAAGAGACAGAGAGAGACACAGAGAGACAGAGACAGAGACAGAGACAGACAGACAGAGAAACTGACTTATACTTTGGTTTGAAAAAGTGAAGGCTCTGATTATAAGCTAAGCTTGAACTCAAAAGAGCCTAGGATTCCTCACAGGGACTATGCACAGAAGCATGGCTCACACTTACACTTACTAGAGATCACTCCTCCCAGTTTTTCATCCTGTGTCACTCTTTCAACAGCCACAAGAAGGTCAGGAGGCCAGGAATTCCCAACATTCCCATTTCCGCTGGAAGCTAAAGCCTCTATAGAGAATGAGATAAAAGTGGGACAGGGTTCTTGTCCACAGTTCAGTGCAGAGGCGTCACACTGGGGCAGGAAGACAGAGGTGTCCCACCGGCAGGAGGAGTGATGAATGCCAAGCAAGTATCAAAACTGGACAGAAAGGTCTTCAGCCCTGTCCTCCAGTGGCCACCGCCTGCACCTTGGTTAATTTTTTGTGAGCATGTGCACAAGTGAACAGACAAGAACAGAATAATGAACCTTATCTACCCACCTCCAACCATTATCAACACTCTGCCAATCAGATTTCACCTACACACCCCAACTCTTTCTGCCTCATTTTTAAAGAAAATTCAGCCATCCTATCATTTTTATCTATAAATGTGAGCATGCACCTCTGATGAATATATTTTAAAATATGAGCAAAATATCAATTTCACATCCTACAAATTTACCAAGAATTCCTTAGTAGAATATACAGTCAGTCTGTGTTCAGTGTTTTTCCACTGTCTTAAATTGTCTTTTTCAGCTTATCTATTCAAAATAGGGTCTAAATAAAATATGTACGTGCCCCACACTCTTGTGTCCACAGATCCTAAGGTCTGTCCTAGGAAGCTGGCCCTTATATCTGTTCCAGCAATCTCTGACTTAAATGCTATTTTTTTTTTTAACCAAAAGGACAGACTAAGACCTTCAATGTTTTCCTATTGCTAACAAAAAAAGATTACCTCCATAATAAGAACACTCATGCCCTTTACATGGCTAGGAAAATTAATTCTCAGTAATGAACGAAAGCTGCCCTGCAGGCTCCAGGGTAAAAGGCTCCGACAGGACTTTCATTTCTGCGGCAATGTCTCAACTGTGCTCCAAGTCAATACTGCAAAAGGCCATCAATTCTACTTTTGCTAATTTATTTCATACTAAAAAGAGACTGTCCAACAGCAAAATAAATAACATAGATTTCCTTGTAAAAGGCTCTAGAAAACCATACATTCTAATTCATGTGTCTTCCTAACAAAAACAGTATCTGACCAAACACTGATTTTAAAAGAAACAAAAAAAATCATATATTCACATGAGGGTAATAAAAATAAAATACATGTAAAAACTCAAAGCCTCGGCTGGGAAGACAGCGCAGTGGCTTAGACACTTGCAAGAGCCCAGGTTCAACCCCCAGTACCACATGCTGTGCTGGCCCCTGGACCCCTGGAAAGCCGTGCAGGCCACTGAGACTGGGCATGGGGGCACACGCTGGAATCCCAGTGCTGGAGAGGATGAGGCAGGGGGAGCACCTGGAGTCGGAGCTGCGTAGCAAGACCCTGTACCAAATAAACAAATAATATTTTTAAAAAACTCAAAGCGTCAAGGGTCCATGGTGAGGGTTGAGGGAGGAGAGCAACCATGGGGATGAGAGCAAGTTTCCCAAGCAATCCAAGTCCCTCCACAGGTTCTAGTCCTCGGCTAAGGGTCATGGATCTGCTGATCAATAGTAAAAAAATACATTTTGATAGCACTGTTTTATATGGGTTTGGTTTGGCTGTGTGTTTTTTGCCTAACCACAGTAACAGTTTAATAGCTAAACCGTAAACAGCTAAGAAAAAAACCCAAGAAAATCCCCAGAAAATTGAGGAGACCGTCCATTCCTGAATTGAGAGGCTGTGTCAGCAAAACTCCCCTGCATGTCCCGGGTGTGTCCACTCCTCTTCTGCGCTCTGGGCATCCAGATTTCTCTCTCCGAGCCATAGCCTCCAGCAGTTGGCAAGCACTGCCATTTGTCTGCGGGCCTTCCCCCCTGGGCCTCCCACAAGCACCGCAAGCACAGCACTGGAGAACATTCCTCATCTTTCCAGGAAATGATTTCTCCTTCTAGTCTCTAAGTCAGTAATGAAGAAGTACTTTTTAGCTTTTTCACAAATTTCTTCCTATCGTTTATTACCTCCTCATCCTGTGATCCCCAGGAAAACCTTTCAGAATTAAATCCTGTCAACTACACCTGCCTATTCTCTCCTCTTCTAGCTAGGTCCTCACCAACCCCCAGTGTGTAGTCTGCTTTCTGCCCTGCTCTTACCAACCAGCACACTGCTGCTAGGAGTTCCCTCCACAGGCAAACTAGATTACTGCTCATCTCTACTCAAATTCCCAATGGTAGTTCCTCAGAGCTCAGAAAACAAAACAACATCAATACTCATGCCCCTCATCAAGATACAGACTGTATTTGGCTCTGGCATGTCTCCCCCCACCTCCATCACAAAAACCATGACTTCACTAACTTACTTCCAAGGACATTTCCCTGCTTGTCCTTCCATCCAAGATGTGCTTCCTTGACTTCTGGAGCAGGGAGACAGCCAGACAGCCTTCATCCCACGACATCCTCTTCCACCACATTGTGCCTCTCACACCGCCCTGTCACAGCATTCACCCTCATGCCTGGCTGTCCTTCCTCAGTCTGCAGGGCCATCCTCCTCCTGATCATCCTGGCCCCAAATTCACACCATCAACTTTCATTCTTTTCTCTTTTGCTATCACAGGCTAAGGTCAAGTCCTGTTCACATAGCCTTCGCATAGTCCTAGCACATGCTCCACGAAAAAGCCAACGTGCACCAAGTAGATTACTGTCTTCGTGAACTGTTGCCCTCGAGAGTCCCCTGTAGCTCGTACTCTAGCGTCCTCACCTTTACTATCTCCACTCTCACCAGATGAGATTTTTGGATACACACAGGTCTCCACTCACCTCATAAACTTCCACACATCTTATGCTATGTCTCTTTTAGTCCTTTACCACCAACTCAGATAGCTACCCCATTCACATTTCTGTACCATCTCTTCACTCACCTCCAGCTGCCCTTACTTCTCTAAGTCTTTGCTGTCCTCAACCTTCAGCAGAAGTCAGAACCACTGACCACCTCTGATTCCTGAGTTCCTGTGACAGTGTCTTATTTCTTCCCTTCCATAGCACTCTGAATCCTCCTCGTTCACTGGCCGTTCTCCTAGGACTTCACTGTTCTCTCTGTAATGTCCTCCATGGCAATTTCATTTCATCACATAGTTTCCATAATCCCCTCCATAGGGCAAGTGCCTAAATATAGCTCTCTCAGTCATAATCTCTCTCAAGCTGCACACTTCCATATGCCTACTGCAGACCTTCAAATGGGAGTCCCAGTGGAACTTCAAACTCCAACGCATGCATGACCTTCCCTCCTAACCAGGACTCCTCTGATTCACATCAGCTTAGTAAAAGGTCCTGTCATCCTCTGGTCTGCACAGCTTCCAGCCTCTCTGCGGTCACTCCTGCTGTCCACCCCCCATGTGAATTAAGCACTTCAACATCATGGGTTCATTCCCCTTCACACTTCTGCCACAAGTTGGTTCAGATCTTACACCCTCTTGCTTATCTTCTAGCTCATTCCTCCTCCTTCCACTGTTCCCTGCTCCCATTCTGTCTTACCTCAATGCTAATGCTGGTCTTCCCTGTCTTTAGAGCAACAATCATGGGCTTCTCACAAGTAAGAGCACCACGTGCCATGTCCCAAGGCCACAGCTCACAAGGTGAGGCTCTTGACACTCTAGACCCAGTCCAGCATTGCCAGCTTACCTCCTGCTGCTTCTTTCAATGCAGGCTTCATTCTGGCCCAGAAATTCTCAAATACCCCTGATCATAAAACTCAGGTAGATTCTGCTAAACAAGTAGCTTCTGGGTTCTACCAAAGTCATTAGAGCAAAACTTTCATTGTATCTTTAGGGTAAGCTCAACAAAAAAAAAAAAAAGAAGGGGCTTTTGTGGGAAAGAGGGTGGACCTATGGAGAACAAAAAGAAATTATCTCTAACTGATTCAATTATGTATAATTAGCATCTCTCCCATGTACCTACAGCTGCTCCTCAAATCAAGTCACGGCACTGGGGCCAGGGTGTTCAGCGCCTTGGCACCATCAAAAGCCCAAGCTGGGCTCTTTAGCCCTCCATGTTCCTGTCTTGTTGTTCATCAGACTTCCTCAAAAATCACATATGACCTTCCTAGAGTTGAAAATGCCTACTAAGGTAAAGGTGTGAAAAGACAATTCTCTAACCACATTGACAACGAAATATGAGAACCACTTTAAAATCTGGTAGAAAGGTCTTACATTGATACATATTATTTTCCTTAGAAAAGTAGTTGAAGTAGAAACTTTACGTTTCCTGTATTCGTAAGAATTATCATATTGATTTACTATAATTTGCTAAACATAGGGCTATAGTGTTGAGATTTGTATTTATAGTTTCATACTGGCATAAAATCTAACTTCATTAATGTGTTGTTATATTCTTCGATAGTTTAATACATAATATTCATACCAATAATAGAAAATTTGAGAAAGAAAAAAAGGATGAAATAAGAATCTCTCCAAAGGGTGAAAGCATAGTGTAATAGTTACTGCCTCAGACAGATGTGAAATTAAGTTTCATCTTGACCACTTAGTAGTTGTCAATATTTAATAACCAGTTTCTTCATTTGTAAGAGATAACTACCTCATATATATCGATAAAGTTGCATGTGAAACATTTACTCCAAAGCCCATCCAAAATGCATAATATATGATTTTTTTAAAATGCTTATTTGTATTGAATTCTACTCTAAAAAAAACTAAAATTGAATGTGTCATCTTCTATTACTCCCACAGAATTATTCTGAATACATCCAAATATGTAGTTTAAAACTCTTATCTATTTTCCTAAAAATAGCCAGCCTAATATAACTATTTTTGGATATCTGAGATCATTATGAACTGATAATAAATGAATGGGTGAAGATGACACCAGGCCACAATTTTTCTCTAAGCTCGCCATATAGGAAGGAAGATGTGGCATTCAGGTTATAATCTTATAATGAGATTTAAAGTATTAATGATACAATGTCTGAGTTAAAAGATAAACTTCCTTATGAATTTTTTTTCATATTCATTATTTCGAATCATATTCTTATAAGTTGATCAATCAACACGATGGGGAGCTTACAATAGGTGTAACTATACTCAAAAGATGAGAGGGGGGAAAGAAGAGTGTGAGGTCTGAGTCACATAGGCTCCATCTTAGAAGGTCAACAAAATATCCTTGAGATACTGCACCTGCAGCTGTCCTAAGATTAAAAAGTCCCTTGCCTCCCAGCTGCAAAAGCCCTCAAGATAACGCTCAACTGAAACAATCAGTTTTCAGAATACCAGGACCCTTCCAAGAATTACCCTCCCCAAGTTCTGCACCAACCAATCATTATAAAGGTCAAGTTAAACTAACCAATGCCATCTGCTTCTGTAAACTACGCTTGCTTTGCGGTTTTTGCCTTTATAATCCTAGCCCAAATGTTCATCGGGGCCCACTGTTCCTGCGTGTTCAGTGTGCCTGGAAAATAAACACCCTTTGCATGTTACATGAGAGCCTGGCTCTTGGGGTCTTCTTCCACGATGGGACGCTCGACCCTTACAAGAGGACAAGCCTGAAACATACTGCTCCATGACCTTTTCTTACCACATTCTATGATAGGTCCTGTTACTAAAGTTGACTTCTTAAAATCAGCCAGACCTGAAGTGGACAAGCACCAAGCAGGGGGTCTTCACTAGCACCCTGGCAGTATCTGGTCGCCACCCAAAAGTGACTTCTTTGAAAATGCCAAAGCCCTACCACCTCATGCTGTCTTTCTGAACACACGTGGAAATGTTAAAGTGCCCATTATGAAAGTGTGGCACTGGCTCGTGTCACCTGTTTCACCAAGTCTTATGTATTTCCACATCTTTCACAGAGAAGCTCTCTTTCTGTGGGCTCTTCAGGACGGGGATTTTGGCTGGTTCATCCATGAGGCCCTGGTACCCAGAACACTAACCAGGATATGCTAAGGGATCTATCAAGATTAGTGGAATGAATGAATGCATGTAATTATTCAACGTTCCAATTACACAAGTACATTCTACAATTTTAAGTGAGACCATAGGTCTGAGTTGCAATCTATAAAAGAACTGAAAGTAAATGTGATATTAAGCATTTATTAAGTACTTAGTATCTGCTTTTATATATACATACATGTATGTGTATATATGTATGTATACATACATATATATGTATATACATATGTGTATATATATGTATATACATACATAATGTATATGTATATATACATTAATGTACATATACATATTAAAGCATATGTGTGTGTGCTTTAATACCTACAAGGCCATGCAGATGAACATTACTAATACAATCTATTAAAAGGAGTTTCATAGATACTAAATAATTTTCTAAAATCTTCACAGCAAACTAATACTGACTCTCAAAACTTATATACTGTAACTGAAACAACTGTATAAAACACTACTGAGTAATGACTAGATTTACGCTTTTATAACCTTAGTCAAATATTCCAACGTAGACTACCTAACATATCATGGATAACTTATACATATGACTTTTTAAATCAATTGTACATATTATTAATTATCAAAATAATTACCTTGATAATTATGAAGGCGGTGAGAAAGGACGACCACCAGTACCCACGTACACTCTCATTCAGGGTCAGCACGGTCACTTCTATTAACAGTCCTTCCTTCTCACAGGGAATTATAAATCTGCACCACACGGTGGCACTGAACCTGTACCTCCCCGCACTCTTTCATACGCTATTCTGGCTGACTCCTTACAGGAAGTGGAGCTTGGACTCACCTTCTCAGAGGCTAAAAGTGAAGGGCTAATGCTGCGTCCTTGGGACAGGGCTGCCGTTGTGGGCATGAGCTCAAGTGCATCCCCTGTGATCTGGGCCCAGTAAGCATGGGGGACACCCTCATACTTAACAAGGCCATGCTTAACAAGGCCTGTTTGTCAGGCCCCTTCCACAGCTAGCTCCACCTGAACTGCTTTATCTCCTTCGTTTATCTTCTGCCATGTGTGACTGCTACCACTTCACTATGAAACCCTGCAGCTTTTCTTTTACTTGTCTCTTTCGCCTTTTACTAAAAGAGCAATTACACCGACCATCTTCCTAAGTGACCAATCCAGTCACTATGCAGTGAGAAAGAGACCTTATGGAAAAGGCACAGGGCACATTTCTCAGTTACATTCCCAGAAAATCACCCTCTTCATTGGTATCTGGCCTGGTATGGGCCTGGGACCCATGGAGTGGGGTGAAAGAGTATTGTGAAACTATGGGAGACAACAATAAAATGAGTTCATCAAGTAAGCTGGGATGACTGACCCCACAGTGCTAGCCAGCTCAAGACAATCAACAATCCATAGTGACCTGACACCTAGCGGTAGTGAAATCCCTCCTGAGCAAGAGTCAACACCCTCATTAGCTTCCTATCAACGTCCACTGTTGGTGGGTACTTTTATGCTCAAAGAGGGGTCCTAATGCTTTATTTTCAACTACCTGGAAGAAGAAAGTTACTCAAGAAAGCCAAGTATTCTTAAAGTATCATTTTCAGAAAGCTTAAAGTCTTCATGCACTTATCAAATCTTTAGTTACATCTTGGAAAACACTAAACTTTATAAAATTTAAGGGAAACATTTGCATTTTTCAATGAATTAAAACTATTTATAATTTCTTTTTTATGGTAATGAGAACCAAAGAGTAAGCTAGGAGTGCTGTAGCACTGAGCTACATAGGCTGGTAATCTGAAAGAGGGTTTTTTTGTTTGTTTGTTTTTATTTTTTGTGCTGGGGACTGAACTCATGATTTTGCATTTGCTAGACAGACACTTACACTACTAAGCCATTTCTGGGGTCTCTGGCTAAAGTCTGTAGCACAGTAATATAAGTTCACTATACAAAATCTGAATTTCAATAAATTGAGAATATCAGTTGATCCTGATCTTTGTAGTTTATACGATAATGAGTTTGGCAATGTTCCAATGCAGTGGATCAAGAACACATTTTTAACAACATAAAATTACAGTAAGAAAATCACACTTCACTTTAACTCAATGATACAATTTTTGAAAATAGGCAAGATTTGCTACTGTGAAAATTCAAGAGATAGGAACTTCTACTTCTTTTGACTCTCCAACCTTTTTTCAAGTGAAGAAGTATGAAAGTAAAAGGATGAAGGACAGGTCCGTGGGAGAAAAAAGATGAGAGAAAACGCCTGGGGAATCCTTGGACGGGCTCATCAGTCTCTGAGAAGTCAATACCAGGCAAAGCCATGAGTCAGTTCTTCAAACAGTTCATCATGGCTAATTGAAAATGCTGTGCTGTCAAGGTTTATATTGTATCTCCAACTAGAAAGCTTAAAAGTCATTATAATAGAAAGGTTTGAGACCAGAGGAAGGCCAACCACAGTCCTAACTGCTGTGACTCCCACCAGAAAGGACAGCAGAGCCACGGTGGCCTCAGCAGGAGCTCTGTTGCAGGGTGAGGCCACAGAGCTAGGCTCTGAGGACCTGGGGTTCTAGTTTAGGCAAAGGTGCCCACAGGACCAGGACCCCTTAGTTTCTCATTTTAATGCCTGTCCTTATTATTTGACACACTTCTTACTGTACAATACTAAATACAGTATGTTTTTACAGCTATATTGAGATATGACACTTATTATACCATTCAACTTTTATGTGAGTCAACAGCTTTGCACATGCTCACATAATTATGAAGACATCAGCATCATTTTAGAAAGATTTTATCTTCCCAAAAGAAGCCTCTATCTACCAGCAGTTCTTCCCCATTTCCCTTGGGCCTCCGGCCCTAGGCCATCACTAATGTGCTTTCTGTCCCAGCGGATCTGCCTGTTCCTGATATTGCATGGGAATGGACTGACATATCTGGTCCACCTTCCCACTCATGGACAGGTAACATGAATAACTCACGTTCTGGTGTGAACTCACACACATCTCTCTGCACTAGGTACCTGCATGTGGAATTCCTGAGCCATGTGTTCATTTCTTGAGATGTCAGCTTGCTTTGCAACGTGCCCACCCCACTCCGGCTCCCACCAGCACTGCACAAGCGTTATCCCAATTCATCCACATCTTGCCGACACTTGCTACTGTCTGCCCTTTTGCTTAAGCAGGCTTGGTTGGTAAAAAGAGGAGTCCTTTTGTCGTTTTGATTTGCACTGATCTTCCTTGCAACATCTTACTAATCCAAGGGCCAGTCTGAAGAGGAAAAAAAATGTGTATTCTTTATTTGTCCCACAGGACAACAGAAGATGAAGAGGTGATAGGACTAGAGCTCAGCCACAGCGCCCACTGGAGTAGCCCCTAACGTGCAGCACACTTACAAGGCCTCACCCAGTCCTAAGAGGGCTGCCACAAACTAGCCCTATGAGAGCCTTCCTAAATTCAGAATCCCTAACTTTCACCATGATCTCCATCTCAGGACTATTGGGGCTTCTTCTGCATAGGGGGTGTATGTTCTAATCAAAACATCGATGAAGGTGCATTCCCACCAAGACAGCTCAGGCCAAGCCAGGGATCCATGTTTAACAAGTGCACAACACTTAATAATACTGCAGCTGAACCAGACAAGCTCAGCTGAACGCAACCACGGCCAAGCACCGAGGAGGGCAGCTCCATATTTCACGTACGCACTGGGGCTACTCTCCCAGCTTTGTTTACTTCCCTATCTTTATGTTACTTTTATCTTTTTTTGCTAATCTCTCAAAGAAATTTTATTGAGTTACACCGTGTGCAACACATGTCAAATCTTTTCTGAAATAAAATGAAGTAGGAAAGAAAGAAACACACCAAACTGTTTCCAAGCAGGCTTCAAAACAACCCACAACTGCAGGCCCTTTCATTAAACTGTGTACTTTCCTAAGCAAACTACTCTCCAAGAAGTAGAAAACTGCTTTTCTCTGTACCTTAGCAGGAGGGATAAAGCTTTTATAATGTTTTAAACTAGATAAGCATTCCATAATAATTTGGAGAAAGAGAAACGCAGGTAGTTAGTAGACAGCAGGATACATGAAGAAAGCAGTGGTCCTTTGTATATTCATGAATACAGGCAAAGGTTATTCCCCAGCACATCTCCTTTAAGATTGATGTTCCTTTTATTTATGTGTAAAACTTTTCTGATACCTTTGATAGCTCAGTGGTGCTACTGAAGGCCATAACTAACGATTTGAATTTCACTGCTTCCTAGAAAATGTACTCCACATTTCTATAAATTCTCTGTTCTTTTATGAGGACTTATTTAGATCCCATGAGTATCCATGTTTTACTTCAGTTGTTTCATTTCTAAGACTTTACTGTAGCCAAGGAGGAAGGCACTGGTACCAAAAGACATATTCACCCAGACGGAAAAACATAAACCACAAACTTCAATCAGTTCCACACTAGTACCTGAACTATGGTATGTGCATATAAAACAACTGCCATATGGCATTCCAAATGACATAGAAGCACACTGGCCAACAAGGGAAAAGGGCTATGTTACTGAGGAAAAGGCAGCCAACAGTCAGTCAGTGTAAGGTCCTGTGTTACACACACACACATCCATCAGTGTGCATATTACATATATACTCACAAAGATTACTGAAAGGACGTGTCACAATATATTGACAGGAGTTATCCCTGGATACCAATATTTTAAGGAATTTTAAATATCTGGGTACTTTATTGTTTCATAATAAGCATGTCTATTATTTTTATCAAAAAATAAATCTGTTTTCTTCCAATACTTAAAAAAAAAAAACTACAATGTGCAACGCAGCATCCTCAAGCAAGTTGTTAAGATAACTCAAAAATGAGGGGAAAAAACACAGCAAAAGAAACATTTATTGCAGGGAGCATAAGGTTGGGTACTGGCACGGCCACAGTTCATGTGTTCAATATGTTTAAGTTATTGAGATTTAGAAGAAAAAGTGACAGGAATCTTGTAGCTGTGAGTCTGTAAGAACTGTGTGTGTGTGTGTGTGTGTGTGTGTGTGTGTGTGTGTGTTTACATGCAGGTGCTGAGACATCAATGGAATTTGTAAAGTTTCAGAAAACAGATGCAAAGGTAGAAATCTGCGCACACTTTCCAGGGACAGTCTGCGGAGGTCCAGGCTAGCCAAAGTTGAGCATGTGCAACAAAGAGTCGCAGTGATGAAAATTTCAAAAATCAGTGACATTTAGGAAGATCATTTGTAAGTATCTACCTAGATTTCTAGGGTTTATTATACCTTGGGACCCTGAATTTCTAGTATGAGTACTTACCACCACGAAAAGCTTGAAATAGAGGCAAAATGAAATACTTACAAAATGTAATAAAGAAATACTTGTAATTTCAAATTTTTGGAAACATTGGAATGTGTTACACAAATTACTAAACTATGCCTTAAAGTATTATGCAGCAACACAAAGGGTTTGGTAGCTGTGTGGAGATGTGGAAATACAATCAGTGAGCAGAAGCAAGGCAAAAAGCTGCGTAACATGTCATCTTTTGGAGTCAAAATGAACACAACCTAAGGCTAAGTGTCCATACTTGAGCAGAGAAGCATCATGGGAAGAACAATTTTTCAGTGGTAATCCCAGCAATACTGGGCAGGTGGAATTTTCTTCATGAGAACTGCTAGTATTTTCCTCAAACTCTGTCAGATGAGAATGAAAGAGAACTTAGCCTCCAGTACTTGTTCTAACAAAGGTTCCTGCACTGTCCTCCAGGTAACCTGAAGTCATTTCAGAAAATACAAAAGGTAAGCAAGGGCTGGCTGGGGGTTCGGGTTCGTGCCAGCCCTGCCCCTGGGGCACACTGAGACAGTTGAGACTGGGCATGGTGTCCCACACCTGTAATCCCACCTCTTGGGAAGCTGTAAACAGGAGGATCACTACAAGTCCCATCTAGCAGTGAGACTCTGAACATGCTACAGACCCTTCCCTGAAATACAGAAAAATAAAATTTAAAAAGGTAGGCAAATCACACACAGTCCCAAATGCAGAAGGCCTTGTTTTTCAGCAGGCCCGGGTCAGAAACTCCCAGAATGGATTGCAGCCTAACTGGCATAGAAATAAAGGGTCTTATAGAAGAGAGCCTGGATTTGGAGGTTAATTTCAAATTCAAGTTCAGGCTGACAATGGGCAGTCGTACGTCCTGAAAAATTAAAAGGAAATTCTTAAATAAACAAACACCGTTCCTTAGAGAAGCTTACACACTTAGGAATTAACAATTGTGTCTGAGAAGAACTGCTAGAGCATTTAATTGTGATTTTTTTTTTCTCTTTTCTTTTTGGCCAGTGGTGAGGACAGAACCCAGGCCCTCATGCATGCTAGGCAAGTGCTCTACCACAGAACTGTATCTCCAATCCTAACTGAGATTTCTACAACCCAGATTTCAGGATTAATAACCTAAAGAGCAAGCTATTTGTGAACAATGACTCCAATTTGAGAGAAATTAAATTAATATAGCCCTTCCTAGTAAAGTACTATATTATTTCAGAATCTCAATTTAGCATGAAATTCATGATAAGAATTGTGTCTTCCTATAAAGAACATTAGGGTTTCATTAAAAGTAGTCTTATTTTACAATCCTAGTGCATAAACCCCAAATACAGTAATGCAATACATCAGACTCCAACATATTTCTAAGATAATCATTCCCAGTTTAAAGGGAAGACAGCATAATAACAGTGGCTTTAGAGTCAGGCTAACACCATACATTTAGCAGATGCGAGGCTCTGGATAAACTGCACATCCCCTGCCTTCACCTCAGCTTTCTCATCTGCAGTGTGGGGATATCCTGGTACCTGCCGTATATGAAACTCTGCTGACTAAATGGAAAAGAGCAACAAAGCACTTCACACAGGGTCTAACCTGGTCTCAGCTCAACAAAAATTCCCTACTACTTTTATTCCTCTTGTTGATGTTATGGTTGTTAGCAACAACTCTTCTATTTTCTATATATTTATTTGAATAAAAATTTAAAAGAATAGGTTATAGCTCTGATTACACTTAGATTAAAGTTTAAAGTATAACCCATAATTGCAGAGAATATGTGGTGATGTAAAATTGAAACAAAGCTCAAGGAATTACTTTGATGACTATTTTTATAATACATTCATCACCTGTAACATAGTGGCTGCCTTTCATCACATAATTTTAAATTTAAAAGGTTATCTCAGTTGGTTACTGTACCATGGCATCTATTATTAGCACTAATGGTGATGTTACAAAACATCGCACGCTTCTAAAACAATCAGTTCATAGCTATTGAAAATGCAAGTCAGAGGATGACTGAGATTATTGGCTTCAATTTATTCTCAAATATTCTAAATTTTGCTTTTTTCTGATTCTAATCCCCAACTTGATGAATGATCCTTTTAAAAATACACTAGCCTTGAGTTCAAGAGCTTTTCCATAATAGAGCTTCCAGAATAGGTCAATATTTGGAAAGGTTTTGGGATGCTGAAGCTTCTGGAAAAGATGTCTAACCTCATCACGTGCCCTGCCTGGGTGGAAGAAGCGCTGGTCCTCAGAGACAGTAGGATGTCTATGCTGAGCCCGTGGTAAGCAGGGCTCTATAAGAACCTACACACCTGTGCAATGAGCATAAACTTTCTCACTAGGGAGTGGCTACCAAGTGAAGGACACCTGTGCCCTGACTCACTACCTGACCTTACAGGTCCATTCCACATCAAGGAGCCTACATGTAACTTTGTAACACACAGAACTGCATCACAAAACAGCTGGCCTTTTCTTTGCCTCACAAGTACCTTAAACAGTAAAATGAAAATGCTTGCGAAAATAACCCTAACTGGGACATTACCAAGAATTTTACCTAGTTTCATATTCCATATTAATCCAACGAACAGTTCACAATGACTATGTCCTATGACCACAAAGAATTTTAAAAACATGCCTTGAGGTATTTTCCTACCTCTGTGGTAAAAATCCCAAGAATCCTTCATTTCACAGTAACTTCTAGCCATTATTCACAAATCCAATTCAGTGACTGCCAGGGGCGTGAGACCAAGGCACTTCCAAGCTGACCAAACTTTACATGTTCTCTATACCCATTTACAACACAGCTCTGCCAGCAGCCCTGGCAAAGTCAACCTACCACAGGATGTCCATGCCAACCTACCTCAGGATGTCCATGCCAACCTACCACAGGATGTCCATGCCAACCTACCACAGGATGTCCATGCCAACCTACCACAGGATGTCCATGCCACAGGATGTCTGTGCCAACCTGCCTTAGGATGTCCATGCCAACCTACCTCAGGATGTCCATGCCAAACTACTACAGGATGTCCGTGCCAACCTACCACAGGATGTCCATGCCAACCTACCACAGGATATCCATGCCAACCTACTACAGGATGTCCATGCCACAGGATGTGTGTGCCAACCTGCCTTAGGATGTCCATGCCAACCTACCACAGGATATCCATGCCAACCTACTACAGGATGTCCGTGCCA
>PVKA01009872.1:0-10222 GCA_004027165.1 Ctenomys sociabilis
TGTAGACAAAGGAAGGGTTGTAGAAAGAAAAAATCATGATGTGTGTGTATAGACAGTACAGTTGGGATAGATAACGCTGTGCTTCTACATAATTCTATGAGAGGCAAGATCTGCACTAATGGTGGTTGGACAGGATATTATGTCGGCTTTTAGTACTATGGTCATCCACTAGGTAAATAATTATTGAATTTTTGATATATTCAGGTATAAAAAATAAGATACGTAAGCAACTACACTCTTAATTCACTGATAAGAGATATCTGCTAAAATAATATCTGTAAATATAATATCATGTATGCACCTTGTGCAATACCAAAACATTATGAAAATAGTTTGCAATGTATTAATTCATCGAATGTGTATGGTTAAGGTGTCTTGAAACTGTCTGATTGACATTTGTATTTTAATAAAATAAAAATAAATGGAAAAAAAAAAAAAAGAGAGACACCACACACCCTCAATCTGGCTCCTCCTTCCTTGCCTGTCACACAAAGTCCTCCCACACCCTAACCAACCAAGGACACTCCACAGAGCATCCTGTTTTAACTGGAGAGGTGGGCTGCCAGTAATTTACACAGCAAGAGTCCTCTCCAAAAGTCCGAAAGTGTTCATATTCAGACACTGTTTCAAAAATCTAGTCATAATCTACTTTCATTGATTACAGAGGACCTACCAATCTACAGGCTTTGCAGGTCCTACCAGCAAGTACTGTGTGTGCAAGGAAAATGGGAAACAATTGAAAAAAGTGAACGCCCAGGCGTGTGGGACTGTGAATGGATCGCACAGGACAGAATATGGGCATTCTGCAACACTGAGTAGGCTAGAAATATGAAGCAGTACAGACGCTAATGGGGCCATACACTGTCTCACAAACTCTACTGCACTGTTGCTTAACTCTTCACATGCACAGGCCCTGTTGCCCTGAGAAACTTGCAAGGCAGGGCTTGAGTATCATTCCTTTTTTAGCACCTACTCCAGTGCCAAGAATGCAGACTGCTGAATAAATCTCTGCTGAGTGGATAAATGCCTTCATATTATGGTGGCATAAAAGGGCATTTACTTATTTTGTGCTCAATGCAGTCATGCTGGTGAGAACATTCAGCACCTGATTATGGAATGTCTGATGTCATCTATACCAAAATAAAATTGGTTATTGAGCACGCTGAAGAAAACGGGGTGCTGGTCAGGAGCTGGTAGTTTAGGGGCAATTAATTTATTGCTTGGGTGGCTTTTTTCCTCTTCCCCTTCCCTGAGGGTCCCCTCAGGAAACAGAAGCCACACCACTAATTTAAACTCTGAAAATTCAATACGAAGGACTGCTAATGAGTAAAAGGAGGTTGATTTCAGAAAAATAGGTAAAAGGATGGTCCTAGGGGCTCAGGGAGAGCTGCTGCACACAATGGCTATTATCCCTAGAAGGGACAGAGTGGGAAGCTAGGAACTCCCATGAGGCTGGCCCTCAGACCTTGGAGGCAGCCATGGATCTTTCAGGATGACGCAGCCTGCTGCAGGGGGATGCCGCAGGGTGATGCTGGAGTGAAGGTGACAGCTGGACACGGCAGAGCCAGGAGAGGGGTTTGCATGCTCTGGAGTTTGCCAGAAAGCAAGCCCCGGAAGGGCCAGAGGAACCACTAATGCTGTGGGTAGACTGGGGCAAGCCAGACGGGGCATCCACCTTCTGTGGAAGAGGCTGTGGAGAGCATCTGCCTGAGCCTGAGATTAAAGGCTGTGGACTATTTAATCATGCAGAAGAAACTTCAAGGCATTCTTCTGTTGAGGGAAATAGCATGGCTAGGGTTGGGGTCTTCTAGCCAGATCTCTGTTGAGTCTTGAGAGCAGAGAGTCCAGAAGAATGATTTTAAACATTTTTTTTTTAAGAACCAAGGATTGAACTCAGGCAGGCCCTTGTGCTTGCTAGGGAAGCGCTTATTCTACTGAGCCAACATTTTGAGTCTGAATAGTGAGAAGCACCAGTAAAGATGCAGGCTGTATAGATAGGGCAGAGAAGAACTTTGTTGCTGAGAAAGAAGAAGAAGACAATAGAAAAGAGGGTCCAAGAACATCACAAGAACCGATAGGAGAACTCCAGTCTTTCCAGTGTCAGCTTTGCAAAAGTGAAAGACTGCTTTGAGAAAAGAGCCACAGAGCATCATGTTACAGAATGCTGGCACTTAGGGTATTTATCCCTCAGGGTCTGGGTCTCAGTGCTCACTGATCCAGGCAATGGACCCCTCTAGCCAAAAGAGAAGGAAGCTGGGCTACTGCTCCAGCTTCTAGCAGACCTTGGTGTGCTGCTGGCTTTAGGCAGACGCACAGCACAAGAGCTGTGGGATTATGAAGGCATCCACTCAGATTTCAGAAGAAGGCCTAGGAAGCCAGGCCGTGTGCACCTGAGAGGGCAGCACGTGCAGCTGAAGGTGCAGTGGAGACTAAAGGAGGCTGGAGAAGCCAGAGACGTGAATGGTCTGAGGAAAGTTGTGAGTGGCCACAGCCAGCCAAGGGAGAAGCCATGAGAGCTACAGCCAGGACAGAACCATGGGTGGAGCCGCCTGGGTCCGTCGGTGTCCATGTCCAGCCCCAGGTTTCTCCAGATGATGGACATGGACTGTGGAACTGGAAGCTTGCTCTCACGGCTTCTGGACTCGCTGTGGTCCCATGCCTTTGTATCCTCCTCTTCATACTTTCTGGATGGGAATATTTATCATGTGCTACTGACCGCTAGGAGAGTTCGCTTTCTTTTCACCTGTATGGGGCTCACAGCTAAGCGTTTGTCTTAAATCTCAGAGGAGACCTTAGACTCGGATTTTTTATTGAAGGTGCTATGACTTTGAGAGATGGACTAAATGCCTGTTGCGTGAAGGGGTGTGAGTGATGAGCCTGGTTCTGAATGTGCTCCCAAAGCCTCATGCAGTCAGAGGCAGACTCTGCACGGCTGGCTGGGTCTCGGCTGTGTGATGCTGGATTAAAATGTGATGCTTAGAGTCAGTGTATGATGTGCAGTCTAAGGAAAGCCCAGCCTGGTGGGCGGCATCACCCAAAGGGCAGGTAGCCTAGAGGGGATGAAAGGGAGAGGCAGGCTGCTGCTGCCGTGCCACCACCACTGCTGCCACTGCTGCCACTGCTGCCGCCACTGCTTGCTGCCCTCACTGCCTGCCTGCTTGGCCATGGACTGCTTTTCCTCCCTGGTGCCCCTCTGCCATGCCACCCTGCCTTGCCAGCTGTGGACTGAACCTGTACAAACTGTGCGCTACCACAAACCTTTTCTCCTTTAACTTTGGGTGTTGGGTATTTTGCTCAGCAAAGTGACTAAAAATGCAGTCATTGAAGCACATAGGTAGGCAGAAATAAGGTCAGAAAAACTTGCTCTGAAGTGCTGCTCGGTGCCCTTGACAGGCAGAGCCTACCACCGCACCAGCCCAGAGCAGCACCATGTGCAGGCGTGCACACTGCTCTCCACAGGATGCACAAAGGCAAGCGAGCCGGGAACTGAGAGGCAGCAATGGCTCACTGGCGTGCTTTCCATTAGAGAAGTTGTACCAGGAGGGAGATGTTTCCAGCAGTCTTGCTGCCAACAAATGGCAACATTTCTATAAGGCCCTGATTAAAATCTATTTCCTTCTGTGCTAACAGAATAGAGAAAACAGTAAGTATTACTATGATAGACGGCCCAAGGAGTGCCCAACAGAAACGATATAGATGGGTGAAAGCACAGAAAGTGAATGGATAAGCGTGTGTTTGCAGTTTTGCTCTGATCCATGGCTCTGGTTAGTATAACTGTCTCTGAAGGCATATCAATCCACAGTCACCAGCATATGGGCTGTTTGCACGATGTATTTGCACATTTTTTTCTTAGAAGATCAGCTAAGAAAACTTTCATTATACTATGTATCCTATGTTACTCAAAACTCACATCAGATGAAAAACTTCTCCAGTGTGGTCTTCATCTATTTTTGTGCACTGGTATCTGTAGCAGAAATAAACACTTCTTGAAGTTAGAAGGGTATTTTGGGGACTTAGTAATGTTTTGGGGGAACTAGGAAGTTGTCTTTATCATGTTACCTGTTGTAACTATTTTACACACTTTTTATGGTAGAGGCGTATCAATGCGCCTTTAATAGTGCAGATGCTTCCTCCTTATGAAAACCTCAGAAGGCACAAGTCTCAGCTTAAACCACAAAGGGGTTAAGACTCTCACTCTGACAAAATTCTGACTGAGACACACTCTATCACAGGCATGCCAACTGTGAAAGAAAAACACCCAGCCGTATGTCTGCAATTTCTATTTCTACAACAAACTGTTTCACCTTTTTCTTGTTCTCAGACTTAATTGGAATACCTGGAACACCACTATCTTACAGGTAGGAGAGAATTTTGGTTTAATAGAGGAAATCAAGTTCTTATTGTTGAGAGTTGCTTGATATTAATATTTCCAGAGAAGATAATCAAGACTGGTACCACTTCTCTGTTCAATAGGGTTCTTGCATTTATATACATTATTAGGTTCAGCCTATGTGGATGATAAGCTCTCTATGAGCCGAGACTAGATATAAGATGTACACCCAAAGATACCCAAGGATGCAGGAATGGATAAAGCTCAAATGATTGCACCTACATAAACATTGCATTGTGAAGGAGCTTTGCTACACTGTTTCTGCTTTGTGAATGTTATCTTTTCTTTTTTTGTGTGGTATCAAAGATCAAACTTGGGATGTTGGGCTTGTCAGGCAAGTGTTTGTGTCACCAAGCTATATCCTTGTCCTAAGTAGAATTAGAGACTATGAACTTTTTTTGTTTGTGGTACCAGGTATCAAACTCAGGACCTTGTGCTTGCAAAGCAAGCCCTTATTCCACTGAGCGATCTCCCTGGCCCCTGATGTTATCTTTTCTTAGCTGAGTGGTAAGAACAGGTTTACAGTAAAGACATTATAAGGTTGCCCACAGGTTGTTTAGGGAGGCTGCTGGGTAGCTGTATGCCACAGCACTTGCTGAGCAAGCACAAGGCCCTGAATTCCACTGAGGAACCACAGAGCCAGGCCTAGAGAAAGCCACACACAGGCGCCCAGGCGGACCTTCAGCTGTTCACACCTACAGTCCTTCCTGCAACTGCGATTCCTTGCCCGAGTCTGCACAACCA
Organism: Ctenomys sociabilis; assembly: GCA_004027165.1. NCBI lineage: Eukaryota > Metazoa > Chordata > Mammalia > Rodentia > Ctenomyidae > Ctenomys > Ctenomys sociabilis. The sequence goes on from PVKA01009872.1 coordinate 5,135, forward strand.
GTGTCCTGCGCACTGCCGCGGGGTCTCACAGTACACTATCTAACTCTAGGGACGGACCCTGGTGACACATAGAATAGTTGCTTACTGTGAGCTGGTGATGCCAGCCCGGACTTGTCTCTACTGTAGCACAACTACTGAATTGAGAGAAAGTCTGGCCACATCACCTCCTTTTGTTTTGCTGTATCTAATATAGTTTTATTGGAGAGGTTACATAGGTTGAATATTGTGTGTTTGTTGTTCTTAAGATCATGGAGTTTTTGGTATTTGCATAATGGTATTTGCATCTTGGTTATAGCATGGAAGCTTAAACCTGAAATGCATTTGTAACCAGAAGGTAATTTTATACTGTCTTCATGCTGTCACGTTAGTACTCAGAAAAGTTTGAATTGTGGAACATTTTTTATTTGCCCTTCCCATCTGTGTGTGTGTGTGTGTGTGTGTGTGTTTGTGTTTTCAGATTCAATAAGGTCACCATAAAATAAAATTTGCAGACTGTATTTCAGATGACTGTAGAGATCAGTTACTGTGATATGATGAGCCCTTGACATTTATTAGAAAAGATAGTAGTAATCCCCAAATTTATGATGTTGCCGTAGAAAGTAATCCTACCAGAAACCCTCATGTTAAAGGACAGATTGCGTCTGTCATGTTCACGGCTGTATCAGAAGAGACAGCGATGTCCACTGCATGTTGACTAGATGGGTTAATAATCCTGAGCACAGACCAGCAGATCCAAGTTCACCGGTGAATGTTGTACACATGTTACTGGAAAACCAGCTCCTGAGCCCCAAGTTATGTGCTGGAGTTGCCCGGTTGTTTCCAGCAACTGCGGATGTGTGCACTGCAGATGTCCAACTACTGAACCTGGAGAGCCAGCTCTGCCCTTCTGAGGTGTCGCCTTATGCTCCTCCCCTAAGCCAGCTGTCACCCACCCAGAGCTGCCTCATCGATCTCGTCTCAAGGGGGACAGTCCAGTCTTCAGCGCTTCACTGGTCAAGTAAGTGAGCACAGATCCAAAGAGAAGCGGAAATTAAAACGCAGCTTTTTATGCTATATCCATATTAGGAAATTTTTTACTCTCCTATTGACAGGATGGTTTTATAGTTGTTGATTTTAGTCCATATTAGAAATTCATTTGCAGAAACATTGTTAATAGCAATCTTGAATTTTCTTGAGTTTTATAAGCCAGGAAAAAACTATGTCAAAGCCTAATAAAACTATGACAGTAATTAACCCAAATCACACACCAGAACATTAATACTGCTGTTTGGCCACTATTACAAATGTCCTGGAAATACAATGAATTTTCCCCTTCACAGTGAGCAAAGCACATTATTTGTACTAGCGGAGCTCCAGTCATAAATATCTGTGGACAGCTGTTGCATCCTCCCACATCAGACTCTTGCAGTGATGCTCCCAGATCCATTAATAAAAACACAGCTATGTAGCCAGGCCTGGTGGCATGCACACTGACATTCCAGCACTCTGGGATGCAGAGGCAGGAGGATCCTACATTCAAGCCCAACCTGGGGTCTTAGCAAGACCCTGCCTGAAAATTTAAAAGAATTTTAAAACAGCCATGAATGTAGCTCAGCATGAAGGCCCTGGGTTTCATCCCCAGCCCTGCATGCATAGACAAATAAACAGACAAACGTCATCCATAACTCCAAAATGTCCTTGCCTTTTTCAACCCAGCTATCGTTCAGGTTTCCTTGTCTAAACTGTACTGCTTAAAGGTAATTTCTCCATTATATAACAAAGACATACAAATTGTAGGAAATCACACCCAGTGATAGACAGCCTAAAACCAATCAGCCAACCTCAAAGCTTGCCCCATCATCTACAGAGAGATAGTATTACTGCTTTAGTTAATAGTTGTCTAGTCTTTATTTTCTCCTAATGCAGGAATCCTAGAACAAAATAACAGTCCTAGGAAAATGTCACAACACTGTTTTGTAAAGAAATCTGCAAAGCTCTAATGTTTCTGTATTTAGTTCAGAGCCTACAGGGTCTCACTATGCACATCAGACTCACAGTGATCCTCCTGTTTTCAGCCTCCCAAGTGCTGGGATTACACAACTGTGCCCAATCTCAGTCACCATCTCAGCGTACCCCTGGATCAGGGCTGGCACAGCAGGCCAAGAATTGAACCCTGGTCCCTGTACCTGCCTAGACACGGGCAGGCACTTCAGTCTGCTAAGCTATCTGGCTGGCTTAAAGATCTAATGTTTCCAATACACCTGACCTAGTGGGGAGTCAGCTCTGGCATGCACTGGGCCAGAGGTTCAAGGTGGATCTTGCCCAGTGAATTGCTGGGGTGAACTCTGCTTTTCTCTAGAAGCAGCAGTGAAAATAATGTCACATTCACTAATTTATGTGTCCCTTGGTGCTGTATGTATAGACACTAGTCCACATTTATCCGCCAGACATGGAAACTATGATGAAATCCCTACTGGAGCCTGGCACATGGCAGGGACTTCCCCACAGTGGCTGAGTAAATGCTTGGACGAACAAGTGAATATGGTGAACCAATGTACCAAGAGAAAACAATCTCCAGATAACCCAAGATAGAGAGAAAGCTCAGAGTCAGCCTTCTTACCATCAGGCAGGGTTGCAACTGAATTTTGGCTCTTAGAGAAGTATGCTGATATTTCTAGAGTAGCAGGATGCATGTCCCAGAAAGCTCAAGCCACGGCATGGTGCACGCCCCACTACAGGCAACACTGTGACTGATAATCAAGACACCCACGCCACACAGTTTCATTGCTCAGAACCAGGTGAAGCTGACTCTGCTGATATGGTCAGGGTACAGCGGCCCCGATGAGCTGGTTTTACTAAACCACAGGCAGAGTATCTTCACTACAACATGGGACTCATAAGAGTATACTGCTGGTGCTATAAGTTGGATCTTGGAAGTCCTCCAAAGCCGCATGCCAAAAGCCATGGGTAGCACAACTGGGAAGTGACAGAACCTTGGAGAGGATGCAGCTGATGAAGGATCCAGGTCACTGGGGATGTACCTAGGAGGGGAGTGTGGGGCCGCCTTTTCTTCCTCTTTGCTCCCTGGCCATGAAGTGTATTGTTTTGCTCCTCCATGACCTCCTGTCACAGTATAATGCCTTGCCCCAGGCCTCCAGACTGGAGCCAAGCTGTTTCGAGCTGTAGTCTCTAAAACTCTGAGCCAAAGCAAACCATTTCTCTTTATGAATCAATTACCCCAGGTATTTTACTACAGGGATAGGAAGGTGACTGACACAGCTGGTCATATTCAAGCAGCTTTAAAGCATAGCTGATTACCAAGCAAACTTAACCATACTCTTTCTTTTCATTTGTGTCAAAAAAGGCAGTAACAGGAAGAGGTCAGAATTATCAGGTCTTCCTTTCTCTGCACCCCTCCAAAATGACAGCTTGGCAAGAAGTTAGCGAAGCAGCTTTGCCGGCAGAAAACATTGGGCTGGAGAGAATCTGACTTGAAAATGACTACAGAGCTGGTGTTTCAGTTACTTTCCTGTCGCTGAACCATAATCCGTAAAACCCGGAACTTAGAGGAGGAAAGCTCTCCGCTCAGTTTGTAGAGGTCCTTAGTCAGCTGGCCTGACCCAGGGCATCTAGCAGCAGCACATGCTAGAGGAGAAAGCGCTCATGGCACGGCAGGGCAGGCTGCAGAGAGATCAAGGGGGGACAAGGGACATGCGCCCTCCAGGCCACACCCACTGTGATGCACGCCTTCCCACCAGGCTTCATTTTTCAACAACATGCCCAGCTATAAATCCATCAGTGGACTAAACCAATGTCACATACACATGGACCAGTCACCTCCCCACGCCGCCTCCCATCAGCATACGAGGGCCTGAGGGGACACTCAGATAAAACATTAACACTGGATAACAAAAAGTGGAAATAAAAATCCAAAGCTTCTATCCTGGAAAAGTATGCTTCTTATCAGGTATGCTATGCTGGAAAAATCAATGAAATGCTGTAAATAAACCTGACATTCTAGAACCTGAACTCACAACCCTGAACAAGTGAGCAGTGGCACAATGTTGGCTGTGCTCTTGCTTACTTTATGATTTTACTGCAACAAGATTCTGCAGCTGATGGTGAGAACATCAGGTAAGAGGAAATACGACCCAATTCACAAGCGACTGTTTATAAAATGCAAGCTGCTTAACATTTTGGGGTCAACCTGCCTGATCGCGTAAATGCTTCAAATGCTGTATAGACTGCCATACAGTTTCGCAGCAGTGAGGCTGTGCCTTGTCCCTAGGTGCCTGTGTGCCCAGATTCTCCAGTGACAGGTGTCATCGTAATACAGACACAGATATGCCGCCACCTGGCCTGGGCTTCAGCACTCTTCACCATCTGTTACAAAAATGGCAATTGAATGAAAGCAGAGCGCAGGGGAAGGCAGCCCCTGCTTGCAGTTTCTTCCTGGGAACAAGGAGCAGGAACATGCTGGGGTGTTGTTATGCATTTACTCTAGGGGGGCCTTCCCAGGCAGGCAGGTGGGCAGGCATGGGGCTGCAGTCGCAAGCACTCACCTGGGCCACTCTTATTTTACCGTACTAGAAGACTTCTAGTCCAACCTTTGGAGAAAGAATGGGAAACACTAGCTAGCATGCTGATGGGTACAGAGCCAGAGAGGACGGCGTGTGCCAACATTTCCTACAGGTCTGCTCTAGTGGACATGGGCTCAGTGGTCAGAACGCAGACAACCTCAGACCTTGTCAATCATAAGTCTTCATTTAGACAATGATATGAACACTAGAGAAATTACTCGTCCCTAGATGCCTGTGTGTTCTACTATTCAAGCAACTTTGAAACTTCAGGCCAGTATACATGCTCTGCTCCTGACGTGGGGAGTGAAGGGTACAAATGAGGACCATCAGTCCCTGTGCTACAGAAAGTGTCCTCCCAGGCCACGCCAGGGGGCAGCTCTGGAGAACACTGATGACTTGTTCTATAGGAAAAATGTGCTCTCAGCTATTGTACATGTGGGCCTGGATGGAATACTTAGGATGCCAAAGTGCTTTGGATGTAACGGTCCTCAGGAAGCATCCCAAGAATGAAAGGCGTAGCCGGGCATGG